>MU188797.1:36308-58563 GCA_016904865.1 Pissodes strobi
ATTTACAAGCTAAATGGGTACTTCTAATGCACGTATATCTAAAAAAAATAGATTTCTCTTCCATTATATTTTTCGATGGCGATTATTGCGAAATTCCCCTCGTATGTATACGTAATTTGGAAGCTAAATGGGTACTTATAACGTACGTATATCTAAAACAATCGATTTCTCTCTCATTATATTTTTCGATTAAGATTATTGTGAAATTCGCGTGCTACATCTGTCTAAAACGCACCAATTATTAAAAAAAACTAGAGGCCACTCCAACAAACATATTTTTGTCATCAAATTAATGAAGAACATAACGAAGAGAACGTTGAGCAAACGAAGGGTATCAATTCCCTGGAATATAGTATTCAGACCCACGCACGACGCGGTTCAACTATGTTCATGAAAAAGTGCAAATAATGATGTTAATTTTCACAACAGTATTATAATTTATTATATGTTCCACCTTCTATTCCCAAATGTAATGTTTAAACGTTTCCACACGATAGAGCGGCTGAATAAGTAGATGTTATATTGCTAACGGCATGCGAAACTATAATTAGAATGCCTGTAAGTAGATAAAGTTGGGGGCTTCTGCTCTTTCCCTTCTCCGGGCACATCCGTCACCGGATTTTTGTTTATAAAATTGCCTTCAACTTGATAATGCGTAACTATCACAGTTTATTATTTGCATGGTAGAACATATTTTACAGTAATAAGCTCGTTTTGTGAGATGAATATTTCTTTATTTTGCCTTTTAAATTAGATATCTATATATTTAACTATTTTGGTTTGATATACTGAAGTGTTGTGATGAAAATACAACATAAGAATAATACAATAGTAAAATATAATTAGTAAATTACAACAATTCAAAATTTTTCTCGGTCCCTCTAATTATTTACTTAAAAAACTTGTATAATGCATATTTTGTTATTGTCATCTTTAATTTCTTATTCGCCGCCTCCTCTTTAAGTTTGTTTATATCCGCCTCGGTCAAATTCTGAAATTTTCAATATTTTGTTTATACAAATTTTTCATTCACTTTAGCTATAGACTCTCCGACGCCATTTAACGCAGCAAAATATCAGCAAATACCAGGGATCTTTTTTGTGACAATTAAATACTTACAGGCGCTAGACAGAGACTGTTTTAACCACTTGAAGGACGAACGAGTAATGTTTCTAGGGTTCAAGTTTCCAAATGGATTTTCTTAATTAAAGCCTATCGGAAAATTCGCTATCGCACTTTGCCTAGCCCGCCTTATTATCCTTAACAGGTTAAACAAAATTTAAGCCGAGTAATATACGCGTGTTACTTAGGATGAACCACTTTATTATTAAATCAAGCCACGTTTTTAAAGGGCGAATTAAATTGAGCAAACCGGGGCCAGACTGAAACCATCAAACACACTTAGAAGATATATATGTTCCTAAAAGCACTTTCGCGTTTCCCCTCGGGGCTTTCTTGCCATATATACGACTGTTACAGTTTAAAAGTTGTAAAGTTGTTATAACACCTACCGGTTTAAGTTAATATATATTTTGTTCAGGCTAATAAAGTAGCTATACTTTAAGCGAAGAGAAAATGAAGGAAGCAGCCCCGTCTCCAGGGGTGAGGCGGCGAGGCAGCCGCCTCGGGCGGCCGATTTTTAGGGGCGGCCGTTTTTATTTTTTCTATAAAGTTATAATGTGATTGTATGTAACACGGTAAACACTCTCGCGATCAATACGTAAAACGCTTCATTCGTACTATAAGCAGCTCATCACGCGTTGTATGCAATAATAACCAACGCCTGAAATAATTAAACCCCACTATATACCATAACGGTCTATTCGCAATTAGCATTAGCAGTTTAAATTTGGAGTGAATGAAAAATCGCATAAACAGTCGCAACTGCTAACGAAAAATCGCCGATTTTTTTTTTTCGCTTTCATTACAGAAACGGTTAGAGGTATCCACGTAGTACAAATATTTTTTTTTCAAATCACATACAGGGTGTTAAAACCACAATTTTTCCAAAAAAAATCCCCTATTTTCGAAATATTTCGGTACAACAAACTCGTGCAATTTTTTAGACCAAAACTTCGAATGCCGCGCCCCCAAATACCCCTCTCTAGAGTACCCACATCAAAACTAATTTTTTTCGAAAATAATTTTTGAAATTTTTTTTTGCTTTCATTACAGAAACGGTCAGAGAAATCGACGTACGTAGCACCCACGTACAAATAAAAGTTTTTATATCACATACAGGGTGTTAGAAATAGAAATTTTCCAAAAAATCCCCTATTTTCGAAATATTTTTTGTCAGACATGTGAACTCGTAAAATGTACTAGGTCAGAACTGGAGGATTGCGGACACGAAGATTGTCAATTGCTTTGAAAATTGTATTTCGACATCTTTCGCGATTGTTTGTCAGTTCGGTTGCTCTTGCGACACTAATATCTAGCAATTGTTTTATCACATCCACCCAATCAGGAGGCAAATAATTGCCTCCTGAAGGAGGCTTGTAGAGAGCAATATGCCTCCCGCATAAATGCTGGTGCCAATAGGTCGAGGTATGTTTGGCAGGTGGTTAGGGAGGTTAGAGAATCTTGTGGATCCCAAAATCTCGACATTCCGGGCGACCCTTCTGAACGGGCCAACAGGTTTAACAGGTTGGTGGTTGAGGCTGCTCCGAAACTCATCGAGAGCCAGAGTGACATTTCCTTCTCATACAACATCCCATTGCACAACAAATCCTTGTTTTTAACCCCGACCACTCCCACAGAAATTTCCCAAATAATCTCTAAATTAAAAATCAAAAAGGGCGCTGGGTTTGATGACATATCCCCCCATTTGTTGAGACACTGTGCATAGGAGGTGTCTGAGCCACTGTGCCACGTGATTAACAACTCATTTGCATATGTAATCTTTCCCGATAAACTCAAGCTGGCAATTGAAAAACCTATATACAAAAAAGGAGACAAGAGTCAGCTTGGCGATTACAGACCAATAAGCCTGTTGTCTACATTTTCAAAGGTGTTTGAGGTGGCCATGTGCACTAGGCTTATGGGCTTCCTCTGTTCGGAAGGGCTGATAAGTGATACACAACATGGATTTCTGAGGGGCAGGTCGGTCGAAACGGCAATTTATGACTTTGTTGAAAGAATTCTGGAGGATTTTGAGGAGGGAAGGTTGACTGTTGGCTTGTTCTTGGACTTGTCCAGAGCATTTGAGAGCCTTGACCATAGAGTTTTGGCTGATGATTTGGAGAAGTATGGGGTCCGAGGATCAGCCTTAGAGGGCCCTCACTGAGTCCAAAGGCCAGAAACACCTTTCTGAGGGGTTGCGGCTTCTCCTTGGCATTGCTCAGAGCGGCGTCCCGGGTCCTCTAATTTTCACTATATATGTAAGTGACTTAGCAAACGAAATTCTTGATGATGAATCACACCTGGTAAACTATGCGGACGACACGAACTTGTTGACAATTGCTTCTTAGATTTCCGAGCTTCTCGATATCTCCTGTGCACGATTAAAAGCAGCCCAGGACCGGTTCACTAGAAATAGGTTGTTTCTAAATTCCAGCAAGACTAACATTGTGTGTTTTCGCACCAAAAGGAAGAACAATGACATCCCAGATATAATCTCAGATAATGTTCCTCACGTTTTGTCCACGCACACAAAGTTTCTGGGCATACATATAGACCAAAATTTGGACTGGGTGGTACAGGTCAACAATGTGTGTCGAAAGGTCAGTTCGGCATACTACTCCCTAAGGATACTGTCAAGACATCTTAATATTGACCACCTTAAGACGGTGGTACTATGCCAATATTTACTCCACTCTCAAATATGTCATCACCTTTTGGGGGGAAGCAGAGATGCCGAAAGGGCCTTTGTGGCACAAAGGCGAGCAATAAGAACACTGCTCAACTTGGGAATAAGGGATTCATATAGGGGAAGTTTCAGGAACATGGGTTTCTTAACGCTTGCCGGTCTGTACATATGTGAGTGTCTGCTGTTTTTCTTGAAACGCAGGGAAAGGTTCACTGAATTTGAGTAACAAACCAATATACCCACTAGGTATGTGGTACTAAATTTCCCTCCACAACGATTGACAGTTACTGAAAAGGGACCAACCTATTAGTGTATGAAGTTTTTTAATGCTCTGCCTGTTTGTATTAAGCTGGACAAGAATTTCAATAGTTTTAAGAGTAGTATTAAAGATATTATATTGAGAATTGAACCCTATACAGTTAAAGAATTTCTAAATTATAGGTTTTAAACAAATTTTGTTATTTTTGTACTTTTAATATTAATTTTAACCATTTATATATACTTCCTGTGACGTTATTATTATCAATTGTACTATATATGTTCCTCTGTGTTTGCAATTTTTTATTAATATAGACATTTTGAATTTGAAAAAAACGTGTTTCGTGATTTCCCCACTTCTCGATAAAAATTCGGGAAATGGGCGTGATGGGGGGTACCCACTAACCAGCCAACACCGATTCCGCCGTGCGGAATTTGGTCGCGCAAAATTTTGCTCCAAGATCCCGTTTAGCCTGACATCACGAAAAAGCACGCAATTTCCATAGCCCCCCATAACCCTCCCTTAACATCGAGCCCGGCATCCCCGATTTAATTCCAGGTAGCTTCCACGTGGTACATCTACCATGACAATATACAACCTCGCTATATCGGAACCTACCGGTCAAAAAACCGCGCGGCCGCCTATTTGCCGGATATGTCATTATTGACTCCTTAATTGTTCTGTTGTAAAGGGCGGCCAAATCCTACTCGCCTCGGGCGGCCTAAAGCCTGGAGACGGGGCTGAAGGAAGTAAAGCTTATAGATATAAGACAGATAATATTTAGTGTCTTGTATGTGACTATGTACGCTAGAATGGGTAAACTATAAATATTACGTGCATAACATTTAATAATCGTTGACTGAAAATCGGTTTAAAATTAGGGAAAGTAATAAAACAGTAAGAAAACATCAGTGAAGGGTTCAATTTTACAACCTTATTTCGGCTATTCGATAGGTGTAGCACCTGTTTTTCGGGTGCTTATAATAACCTTTCTAACGACATTGACAATGTGGTTTTACCCAGAAAATTTCAAAAATCGATTTGTCGATATAAAAGTTTTTCTTACCTTTCTTCAAAAATTCGAATATCTTTAAAAGCCATGAAAATGTATTTACTAACTTCCTAGCGTAAATGACGAAAAAAATATCAGTTTTTCTCTAGTCGATCTGGATTTCCAGTTTTTCATAAAAATTTCGAGAAAAAAAGTTCAAAACTGCAGATCCTCAAAAAACCGCGATTTAAAAATATAACCAAATACGACGGGAAACTTCGGTTTTTACTATTCAATAGAACAGAGATGGCTCTATAAATCCTGAAATTATTAGGGTAATTGTAAAAAATCGTACCAATTAAAAAAATCATATCCCGAAAACTAAAGGATTGTAGATGAAAAATGATCAATTTTACTCCCGTCAGTAGAGAGCTATAGCCCGAGCTGATTCTCTTTGGCGGGTAGATGGGGTCGATTCTCTTTGGGGCTATAGACGAGTTCAATTATCCCTGGTGACCTTGAGATAGCCCACTTGGCCTTGGGTGTATTCGACCTTGAATGACTTTAACCTTGAATGTCGTTGAGTGTTTTTTATTAAATTAGTATCAAAATTAATTAGTAACAAAATGGTTGTTTACCATATAAGTTATGGTGATGATTTCAGAGTATTATTTTTTGCTAACGCCTAGGTGTAAGAGTTACACCTGTGTGCGTTATATGTTACTACATTTTTGTAATAATCTAAGTTATAAATCTAATAACAGAACAATATTAAACTATTTTAATACACTAAGTATGCTACACATACTTTGAGAATGGAAAAAGAAGAAAGAAAGAAACAAAGAGAAAAGAAAGAAAAGAAAAACCTTCACTATCCATAGGAAAGCGCTTATTTTTAACAGCTGTGCAACAGACTGGCAAATTACTAGAATAGACTAGAGAAGACACATCAATGATTTTGAACGTATTTAATACAGTCTTTGTTGAATTTATTCCTATTTATTGTTTGTTTTATTACAGAAGGGAGAAGGTCATATGTTTTTGGTGCAAGATAAACAAAGAATCTCAAATTTATGCCTTTTAAATTATTTGGAATGCTTAAGTTTCCTCTTGCTCTAGATCTTGTATTATAAATGTGATTTATATTGATTTTAATATGATCATGAAAGTGTATGTATGAACAAATTATTGAAATGTATAATGTCCTTATGTTGGTTGTTTGTTCTGTTAATAGTTCTTCAGTAGGGAAAAACTTTGTTTTTTTATATATAATTTTTAAAATATATTTATGTACAATATTTAGTTTTTGTAAAGCATCGTTATATAGTCCCCCCATACCAAAATCCCATATCTTATGATTGATTCAGCCAATGATTTATAAATAATAATAAGTTCCTTTATATTTAAAAAAAGTTCTTATGATATAAAATTTATATATTAATTTTTTAAGTCTGTTAGCCAAATATTCAGTATGCACATGCCATTTTAGGTTTTTATCAATGTATATTCCAAGATATTTTGTTTCAGAAGTTTCTTTTATTTGATTGTTATTGTCAATTGAAAAGCATGAGAATTCAGGTCTATTTGCCCAAGTGAAAGAAAATGCAATAGAGTTCGTTTTTGTTACATTCAAACTCAATTTATATGTCTCCAACCAATTTTTTTATTTGATTGAGTCCTTCTATGGCATATTTTTTGGTTTGGTTCCATTCTGGACCATCAAAAAGCAAAGCTGCATCGTCTGCATATGAAATAATCGTACCATTATCTATTTTAATATTAAGAAGAGAGTTTACGTAAGTTATAAACAAAACAGGGCCAAGTACTGTACCTTGCGGTACTCCTATTTTTATTATTTGTTCTTTGCTTAAAACGTTATTAATTTTAACAATTTGGCGTCTATTCTGTAAATAACTCCTCATTAGCTTCATCGAACTTCCCATCACCCCATTATGTTTTAATACTTCAAAAAGCTTATTATGTGACACTGTATCGAATGCCTTGGCTAGGTCAATGAAGACACCAAGACATTTTCTTCCATTGTTTAGATGGTTAGTAACATCCGAAGTAAATCTGTATAAAGCGTCTGCCGTACTCCGTTCCGGCAAAAACCCATACTGACTATCCGATAAAATATTATTTGTCACAAAAAAGTTCAATAGTCTATCTTTTAGACTCTTTTCAAAGATTTTCGCAAAACATGTAATTAAACTGATTGGTCGGTAGTTACTTATAACGTTTTTAGGTCCTGATTTATGTATAGGGGTAACCACTGTCAATTTAAAGCTAGAAGGTACTTGTCCGGTTTCGTAAATTCGGTTTAATATATGAAGAAGGGGTTCTAGGATTTCTACATGGGTGTAATGTGGTAATTAGTATGCCGTCAATAACTGGTGAACTTTTATCTTTAAGACTGTGAATATGTTTTATTAATTCATTTTGACTAACAGGGGTCAAAAACATAGATTGTTTGTTTGTGCTTTGTAAATTGAGTAGTTTGCTAGGTTGCGGAATTTTCTTTCCCATCTCGATACCAACGCTTCTAAAATATTGATTACAGAAATTAGCCATTTCGAGGTCATCTTGAAAGTCCCCGATGTGATTACTTATTTCAATGTAATTTTTTTCAGTAAATTTTTCGTTAGTTGCGTCTTTTATTATTTGATACATTTTTATAATAGTTTTTTTTTGTGTAGTTATTATTTTGTTTAAACGATTTCTGTATGTTTTATATTCCTTTTCAAGGTCTTCATTATAAATTTTTATTAGTTTTCGTTTTAGTTTATCCCTATATTTACTTGAAGGTAAATTATCCCGTTTGTAATCCAATTTTTAAGTTTTTTTGTGTCTTTTGTAAACCCTATTATTGCTTTCCGAATCTTTCACATGTTTAGCGAAAATATCCAGAAAAGTTTTCATTGCTCTATCAGAGTCATCTATGTCTTTTATTACTGTCCAGTCTTGTTCAGATAGATGTTTTTTAAGATTATTTAGATTAATTGTTTTTTTTTATAATTATATGTTCCCTGTGATCATTTCGCATTTGTGTGTTGTTTTTTTCGCTAGATTTTAAGCCAATATTTCTCATTTCCGGAAAATGATCTGTGACACAGCTGTCCAAAACAAATGGTTTTATTTCTAAATTAAGAATGTTTTTACATTTTAAGAATATATGGTCTATGTTAGTCTTAGTGTCTGGTCTAGTAACTGCATTTATATAAGACAGATAACCCATTTGGGACATAACAGCTGTATAGTTAATTACATCAGTATCCGAAGTGTTTAATAGATTTATATTAACATCTCCAGTAAATATTTTTATTTGTTGTTTATTAATTGTATCTAAGAAATCCTCTAAATCCTGGATAAATAATTCTTTAGAAATTGGACGCGGTTTGTATACTGCTGTTATTCCCAGGGTCATATCTTTTACATGAGACACTATTCTACTTACAGTTGTCTGCGATTTTGGAAGCACCACCGTGGAGAATATTGGTTCCAATTCAGGCTTCACCAGAACTATTACACCATCATTTTTATTATATTTGGCATTATTATAGAACGTTTCGTAACCCTTAATATTAACATTTTCATTAGAGCATATTTGGAAACTCTCACTCAATACAATTATGTCTGTAAAACCTAAATTAAAATTTTCTAGTAAAAGAATTAAGTTATCAAAGTTTTTCTTTACACTTCTAATGTTTAGATGTACCAGATTTAAAATATTAGTTTTTATATCTACATCACTATGCAACGTATCTCGGTCTACCGTCTTTGTTAATATATTGTCCTCATTTTCCATGTTGTTCAGAATATCGTCATGATCGATAATCACCATTATTCACCATAGTCTATCTTTTTTTATATATTTTCAAGGAAGTATTTTGTTGACGGACAGTTAGTATCCATTGCTGTATGTTTCTCATTGTGTTTTAGATGGTACTTTTCATTCGCTGAGCTACAGTTAGAACATTTATAATAACCACTAGTACATGTCTTTGTTTCATGTTCACCTGCGCAAACACCACACACAGTCCTATTGGTGCAAGCATTGCTTTTATGGTTATAGCCCTGGCACTTATAACATCTTGTAAACGGGATATCCTCATATACCGCACAACGGTTCCACCCAATGCAGACCACTCCAGAGTTCTTTAATCTCCAGTATGTTTCTGGACTACATTCCATAAAAACAGTAGAGAATTTTTTTGTTCATTTTTTTTAACTTAAGTGACTGTAAGTTCAGCTTCTTCTCATATCCAATTATTTTGTTGTCTAATGTTTTCTTCAATGTTCCCCGGTGTTTGCTCTCCTGTATATCCTATTATTTTTACCCGAGGCTTTTTTTTCTTTGGTATATTGGCATCAATTGTGTTTCCTAATTTTGATTCATCAGCTTTTTTAAGTGAGCTTATTTCCTCTTTTGTTGCACATTTAACAATTACATTTCCATTTTTTGTGCTATTAATATTTTTAACACCTATTTGCAGCTCATTGGGGTTAATTGTTTCTTGGATTAATTGCAAGGTTCGTGTGGAGTCCAAGCCCGTTTTTGATTTAATTATCAACGTAGGTAGTTGGTTTATCTCCCATTTTATTATCCTTTTTTACAATATCACAGTATGTGACCATTTGTTGGTTCTTGTTTTCATTAATTTATTTTCTTAGTTCATTTACTTCGCATTTCAATTTTGTTAGTTCATTTTTCATTTCATTCATTATATCAATCATTTCAGGGGTGTTTCTCAAGAACTCCTTACACTTAACGCACAGCAGTGCTAAAACTCTTTTCTGCAATGGCATGCATCTTACCTCTGACAAAGATAAGCAGTTATGGTCGCACATATGATCTTGGGATTGCTCCAAGCGTGTATAACCTTGAACACCCTTGGGATTGTTTTGTGTGTATTACCTTGAATGACATTGAGATAATTTGAATGCGTTTGAGTTTTTTGTTGATGGTTGTGCATATGACCTTGGAATTGATCCAAGTGTAGATGACCTTGAACGCACTTGGGACTGTTTGCAGAGGGTTATTGTTCATGATTTTTGGAAGTCAGTTAAGGACATGCAACTTGTGTGCCCTTGAGATAATTTCAAGCGACATCGTCCTCGAGTGTCATCGCGGATATTTGAAGATCACGCATTTGACGTTAAATGCCTTTGAGCTGGCCTTGGAACTTTTAGTGTGACGTCACATCACCTTCGGAAATATATTGTGGTGGATATAAAAGGTTTAACAATGCAGAGAACAGTTATTGTATGGCATGGAGATAATTTGATCTTGACTCTTGGGACTGTTTTGTGGTCTGTTTTACCTTGAATCACATTGATATAATTTGATCTTGAATGCCCTTGAGTCTCTTTGTTGATAGTTGTGCATATGATCTTGGGATTGTTCCAAGCGTGTATGACCTAAAAAGCACTTTTGACTTTGTGTGCCCTTGAGATAATTTCAAGCGACATCGACCTTGAGTGTCCTTGCAGATATTTGAAGATCGGACCATGACCTTGAACGCTCTTGAGACTGAATATTGGTTACGTATTTCGTTATGACGTAACATAACCTTGAGAAATATGTTCTGGGAGTTATATAAGATGCCATAATGTTGAAAACAATTATAACCTTTCTGACTAGTAAAGCACTGTGTTCAGTATTCTGATAGTCGCATATTGTATTATCTGTGAGGCGCATTTATTAAAGATACTACTAATTATTTCAAACAATAATGTCTCTCTCACAAGAACCGATTATCAAAATTAATGAGAGTTTTAACAAATCAGTGGAACAAATAGAACGTTAACCATTTTCCTCTCTAGATATTGGAAAACGATATATTATAAATAAACTGCAATTAACAAATGGTCGTTTTGGGAAAAGTGTCATTGCAACAATATTTGATAAAGAAAATTGCTGTGTTTTTAGTTCTTATTTACCGAAAAGAGGTGTTGAAATTATTACCGAAGAAGTTGTTGAAAGTATCAATACCTTACAATAATTACATTATCTTGGAACTGTAATAATTGTAAATTTTGATTACATTTAATTATAATGAATTATCAAAATGCTGACACGATGTTTTCTCTTTCACAGAGAGCAATATGGTCAATTTTGTAAACAATGAGAATCAAGTTTCATACATTAGAATTTTAGCAGCACTGCTAAGAAATATGCGTGAAGATATCGCATATTTGAGAGAGTGTGTTGACGATGAAAAATATGCTAAATACCTGAAGAATGCATTAAATGTTTGTGTTGGCGCACACGTGTGTGAGAAGTTTGTTTATGGTTATATTGATCTGGATACATTTTGCAGTCAAATGCTTGAGGAGGATTTGAAGCTATTGGTAATTGAAATCCCACAAATTCCCAAGGACATTGTCGAGAAATATTGCCTTCATGAAGATGTAGAAGTTACATCAGTTTGACGGAACCTAAGCTTACAAGACACCCCGAGAGAAAGAAAACAAGAAAACACATTATTTGCCACATTTGTAACTTTAAAAGACAAAACAAAACATTGTTTTCGACATTCTTATAACATTGTATATTTGCTGTAATTTTGTAATATATTTTTATATTTAATTGTTTTTTTATAATATAGGTATATCAGCTTCAGAAAAATATATTAGTGTGTTTAAAATGGCACCTGTTAACAACACAATTGACATTGACAATTGCCAGTCTTCACTTAAATCCGAACGCTGTCCTTTTTGGCTACATGGGGTGTCGAAACGACGGTGAAGAATCTCATAAAGATGGAAAAGATGGTCTTGGTGGGGTTTGCCAGTCTTCACTTAAATTTAAACGCTGTCTTTCTTGACTAAACACAATAGACGAATGTTCGTTGTACTCTTGCGATAAGTCCGTTGGGACATCTGATAGAGTTAGGGTTCGACTTGATCGCCTAGACGAATTGGGCGTGTCCGATATTTATTTCAATGTGTGCATCAAGATTTACCAAATGAGGTATTGCTCCATAGTAACTAACCGCCCTTTAGCTGGTATTTATCCAATAATTCTGGGAAACTATTTAGTGACAGACTTCTACCTGGTGAAACACTGATTTGCTCTTTGACACTACAACTATTAATTTTCCTGCTTCTGAACTTTTATTGGTGATGGTCGTTAGTAAACTAATGATTTCTAATTTAGATATGGTTATGAAATAAAATTCTTAAGTTAAAATATACCTTGCTTACTAGATTACTGTTCTCTGCATTATGAAACCTTTTATATCCACCACAATATATTTCTGAAGGTGATGTGACGTCACACTAAAAGTTTCAAGGCCAAAGTCATTCAACGTCAAATCTCAAGGACACACACGTTGCATGTCCTTAACTGAGTTTCAAACATCATGAACAATAACCCTCTGTAAACAGTCCCAAGTGCGTTTAAGGTCATGTACACTTGGAGCAATACCAAGGTCATATACACAACCATCAACAAAAAACTCAAGCGCATTCAAGGTAAAAGATACATAATACAATCCCAAGGGTGATCAAGGGCATACAAGCTTTGAGCAATCCCAAGGTCATATGCGCGCCTTTAAAAAACTCGAGGACGTTCAAGGTCAAAGTCATCTAAGGTCGAATACACCCAAGGCCAAGTGGGCTATCTCAAGGTCACCAGGGAGAATTGAACTCGTCTATAGCCCCAAAGAGAATCAAACCTGGCTATAGCTCTCTACTCCCGTCGATCTAAATTTCTACTTTTACACAAATTTAGGCAGAGCCATCTATTGACCAGTCGATTATTTTCATCATGACAGTGATTTATTAGTATATGACTAAGTTACTGTAACTTTTAATTCATAAATTTGGTTACTTAGCGCCTTATATTTTGAGTACTGTGGCTGAGTACACGCTCGCCGTGGGACATAAAGATATAGCTTGGTATAAAGAATCATTGGAATTCGAGAGGCAAAGAATCACCTTGTTCCGGGACGTCCATTGGGATTGTCCTCATATTATTTTACTACCATAATGTATTTGTTAAATTTTATCTAAATCTTTAATAATTATTTTGCCCACTATACCTTTTTAATTAATCCTTTTTCATATTGTTTTATAATATCATTTCTTTTTAATTAATTTTGATAATATTTTTCGGATTAAATTAACTTTATTCCTCAAAATTAAATTTCCTGTTATTCAGACTTAACCAGAAATCCTTCATCAAAATCAATGACAAACGTCAAAATGCCATTATTTTAATATTGTTATATTTGTTATGCAATAACTTTTACTTGCTGGTTTTGGAACTCATATATGGATAACACCTACCTAGAGGTATTTTATGGAATGGAATACAAAAAGCTGTAAAGACATTATTTCTAAACCTGAATCCAGATTAGTTGCTACACATCTTTAGGCAAGTAAATATATAATTCTTAAAATATTAAGACATTTACAACTTTTTATATATTTAGGCACTCTTCATACTTTTTCTGGTCTTTTATTAATGGCCTTCTCCAAGATTAATTATCCCTTTTACCGACAATTACTTACAAAAACATGGTATATTTCTACGTTTCTCATCTTTGGAGTTTTTTTAATAACTCTCTTTAGCACTTTGCCATTATTAAATGTCAAAAATGTGCCGGTCATTTGTCATCGGTTTGTTTGTCTCTCGGAAAATAGGCACGAAGCATTTTACCATTAGGTAAAGTATTTATTGTAAATATTTTGAATTGATCATAACGTTTTTTGATA
Source organism: Pissodes strobi (assembly GCA_016904865.1). Classification (NCBI taxonomy): domain Eukaryota; kingdom Metazoa; phylum Arthropoda; class Insecta; order Coleoptera; family Curculionidae; genus Pissodes; species Pissodes strobi. The sequence goes on from MU188797.1 coordinate 50,088, forward strand.
TATATATAAACGTTGTTTTTATTAATGAAATATTAATTAATTTTGTTGGGCCATTAAGCTAGCCATTCTCAAAACGGGGTTTTGGGGGGTGTAAATTATAAATAGTATTTCAAAAACAATTATAACAAAAACATATATTTTTCTGACAACAATAATTAAGACAAACAGGAGCAACATTTATATTTTTAATGCATGAAAACATTATCAATTTTTGATAAAATGTTATTCTTTTATAGATCAAATGACCATAATATATGCAAGGGCGTGATGATCAACAGTTTTAGAGGCACTCCTCGGCAAAACTTATAGCAACAAATCGGTAAATATTTATATATTATAAGCAATTTGCTTATATATTAATATATGTTAGATAATAAACATACTTACAACTAAATAGATGACCATATCTTTCTAATTCCTGCACAGCTGGTAAGTCCATGCTCAAGTTAACGTTCACTTTATTCACCTAATTTAAAATATGTAAAATGTTGTTTGACCTGGAGTCACTTGAACGTAAGCTTTGTTCTCGGAAGCGAAATGCTTGATATTTATTCACACTACACTCAAATAGGAGGAATTGTTGACTAATTCGAAAAAATCTTTTGTACAAAATAGTCTTGTTTGTCTATAAATAAATTCAAATAGTTGTTCTTGTTATATATCTCTAAGTAGAAATAATTTTTATTTATTTATTTATTGACGGGCCAAGCCCATTATAAAAGATTTTGATAATTAACAAACATAGCAAGTTCAAAATTAAAGACTAGGTTGACATAACAAAAACAATATGTAAAATCAAAGTGAGATAAAAGTGAAAATAAGCCTAAACAAGTTCTACATATCATGGCACTTTCTAAAACTGGTACACTTATATAGAAAGGCCAGTGAGAGTTCTCGCAAATGGTTCATATGACCCAAAGAAATCAAGCTCACTCAGCTGATTGCACAATCTGAGAGTACGAGGAATAAAAGATTGATATCCATAATTGGTTCTGTGGAATTGCTGGTGGAATGTTTGAGTTGTGCGAGTGTTACGAGAGGGGACATGTAAACCAATTTGGGATGTTAACCCAAACTAACCCAAACTAACTCAAGATGAGTACGGACGTAGGAAAAATATAATGTTTTGATAAAGCTCATATTCTTGAAGTCCCTTGTACTGCGTTTCACAAACCCCAGCATTCGAAGCGCTTTATTGATTGTAAAGTCGATATGATCAGCAAAATCTAGCCGAGGATTTAACAAGACCTCCAAATCCTTGATCTGCTCCACACAGTCCAAGTGAGAGCCACTGATATGGTAAATGTAGTTGTTAAAGGTTCTTGATTTATGGAATTTGATTACTTTACATTTTAACACATTTAGTTCCATGCCATTAGTCTGGCACCAATGAGTTAGCCTGTCAACATCATCCTGGAGTGCTAGGCAGTTATTTTGGATGGCTATTTTTAAAAACAATTTAAGATCATCTGCAAATAGAAAAAAAACAGTGTCTGAAAGAAGATGCAATGTCGTTGATGAAAATGTTAAAAAGTAAAGGTTCCAGGTGTGAACCTTGAGGTACGCCTGATGAGACCGGCATTTGAGAAGAAGTGAAGTTGTTTAACATTACCATCTGGATCCTATCTGCGAGATAGCTCTCTATCCAGAGGAGTAGGAAGCCAGACATGCCCAGTGTCTCCAATTTTCGAATCAATACCGCATGATTGACTCTGTCAAACGCTTTGGAGAAGTCGGTGTATATTGAGTGAACCTCTTCACCTCTTTCCAAAGCGTTTGTCAGTATGTTCATATAGGTAAGAAGATTAGTTTCTGTAGAAGAATTTTTATTAGAGCCAAACTGCTCGGGTATTATTTCTGCACCCAGTAAAAACGTAACAAACTTTGTGGCAATGTTCTCGAACACTTTAGGAATTGCGTTAAGAACACAAATAGGACGATAATTTGCCACATTTGCTGAATCTCCCGATTTATGAATAGGTACTACGTAGCTGGTATTCCAAAAGTCAGGAAAGATGAACTGAGCTGTTGAATATAGTAGGCAGAGGTCTAGACAGTACAAAGCAGCATTTTTTTAAGAATAGAGGATGGACTTTATCATGACCAGGTCCCTTATGTGGGTCTACGTTTTTTAATTCGGTATAAATGTCTGAGATTGGAATAGTGAAATTATTTAGATTGTGAGGATTGAGAGATGGCTGGTGGGGAAAGTCAAAAGATTGGTTAGTGTACAGCAGTATTCAGCAAAAAGTTCAGCAGCTTGGGGTCCCATAGTGGCTGATTTCTCGTTCAAGTTAAAACTAGATGGTGGTTTACTAGAATTTTCTAAAGAGTTTGTGTAATACCAGAATTCTTTAGGGCTATGTTGCAGGGCTGCTGCGGTGTTTTTTTATATAGTTTTGCAAGCTTATTCGGGAGAGATTGTTACACTGAGAACATAAATTGGAGAAGCTTTGATAATCAAGAGAAAGCCTGCTTTGCTTGTATTTTTGATGGGCGATTTTTTTCTGTATGGTAAGGGCTTTTAGATCTTGTGAGAACCATTCTGGCAATTTTTTTGATTGGTACAAAGATATCAAAAGTTTTATACACTTTATCATAGAAAAGGTTTATCATATTGTTAAGAGACCTATTGAAAAACATGTACTCCCATGGGATTGAACCCATGTAATCGTTTACAATTCTATAGTCAGCAGATTTAAAGTTGTAGTAAAACCCACCTCCTTGGGGGTTTGAAGTGCTGTGATTATGCTGTAAACTGATTTGAAAGTTTAATGGCGGGTGATTGCTATCAAGTGGAAGTAGGAATTCATCGACATCAAGCTGAGTGATGGACATCCTGGAATGGTAATAAACTAAGTCGGGTATCTCATTGAGCTGGAGCAGATTGTGGAATGCACAGACCTCAGTCATGTGTTGTATTTTGCCAAGTTCGGTAGGAGGCAGATATCCATCCACAGATCGGTGAGCAGTAGAGCATCCATCCTCTATAGTCCATCTAGCCTTGGGCAGGTTGAAGTCACCCATAATGCAGCACTCAGCATGATTTAACTGTTGAGTTATTTCATCAAGATTGTTGCCAAAGATCTCATATTTCTCTAATGGAGTGTTTGGCGGTAAGTATAAACATCCCAGGACCATTTGCTTTTTACCTGTGCAGCAATCAGGACCCCTCCAAGACGCTCGGCGGTGCTGGTTGCGGCCGAACGATCACAACGGAATACATTGTATGCATCAAAACCAAGCTCTCCTGTGTGAAAATTATTGTTCAAGCCAGTCTCTGAAAAAGCTACTATGTGGTAATTGTTAACTGCTATGCCACAACGAAGTCCTTCCAACTTGGTACGGAGAACACGAACGTTTTGGTAATAGACATTAAGGTGTGAGCATTTTATTCGGCTCTTGAATTTGCGTTTACTGCTGCTGTTGGTGGTGCTTGATCCCTCGGGAGGTTTTTTTGAATGATTTGTGGTATACCCCTCAAGAATCTTAATTGTAAATTCCGCTCGCCCTGTTCACGATGCTTTTTTAGGTTGTCGAAAGCAGCTTTTTCAAGGTCTCTTTGCTTAGCGGTAGGGTCAGACTTAATGTAAATATGCTTTCCTTTAAATTTGTGACCATTACGTAGTACAGTTTGAACTTCATATGCTGAGCCCAACACTGCTCTTATTGGACAAGCATTTTTGGAGTTGGAGTAGGCTGGGTGCCTGTTAACGTTTGCAAGAGAGAGAATACCTGTATGTTATCATCTTCAGATTTTGGTATGTTAAAGAGAAGCATATTATTTGCCCTGTTCTGGCGTTCTTGTAGCTCTGCCAGAATAACCATGCTTGAAGTGACAGATGAAAACTTGTTTGGCACTACCTGAGAACTAGCGACGTCATTGTTGTGGGTTAGTTTGGGTTAGTTTGGGTGAGTAATTCTGTCTTCGAGTGAGGTGGTAACAGCAGTCACAGACTCCTTTGCAAGTACCGGTAGATTGCTTTGCAGGTCTTCCAGAGACTGCTCGAGTTCGCGATCCATCAGGCCCAATATCTGTTGGGCAATAAAATGGAAAGGCTCGTTTCGAGAGAACTATGGCCCTTATTTCTGTGGGTCCAGTGATGTCCTCGCATGTCTGGCAAACTATCCTCTTGCAATGATCGCAAAGGTACCCAAAAACATCGTTGCTCTTTGTTTTCGGTTCCTTAAAAATTACCGTAGTGTTGCAGGTACTAATAGAAGGTAATCTGTTGATATTGATGCAATCCTTGTACTCTTTGGTGATTGTCTTTTATGTGAATGATCTACAGCTCTTCCATGATAAGCCCATAACAATATTTATTATGATTTTTGAGGAAAAATCCATAACAAGAAACCAAATAGACCATGTCTTAATAGACGCAAGACATAGTAGTAACTGCCTAGACGTCACAAGTATGAGGGAAGCAGACGCAGATTCTGACCACTTTCTGGTTAGAACAAAGATTAGAGCAAGAATCTCCACCCAACCAAACACGAAAAAGAAGGCCAACATAAACTGGAATACCGAAAAACTAAAGACAGAACAAACACAGGAAATATACCAGAACTAATTACTGAAGAAATAAAAGATTCGCAACGGGGATACAACTTAAACTAGCTCTGGAAGAACATCCAAGAAACAGTAACTAGGGTGGCCAGTCAAGTGCTCGATAAAAAGAGAAAACAAAGAAGGAAGTGGTATGATGACGATTGTAAAACTGCGACGGAAAGACGAAATATGACCTGGAAAATAATGCTCCAACACCCAACAGCACCTAACATAGAAGAGTATAAACAACAAAGATCTGAAGCACGCAGAATAATAAAAAAGAAAAAGAGAGACCGTGAATGAATGAATGCAATAAGAGAAATGGAGGAAAACAGACAAAACAACAGAATAAAATAATACTTTCAGGGAATAGCAAAGCATAAAACAGGATATCAATTCAGAACCGAAAACTTCCTCTCAACAAACAACGGACAATTGATAACTAACGAAAGAGAGATCCTAAATACATGGAGGAACTACTTTTGCGAACTATTCAACGAAGAGGTAAATACAGATACGACACCTATAAGCATATCGACGGCTGAAATAGAGATACCAGCCCCAATATACGAAAGCCATAAAGAAACTAAAAAACAACAAAGCTGCTGGTAGCGACGGCATACCTGCCGACTGTATAAAATATGGTGGAGAAACACTGCATAGAGCCATACATAAGCTCATCCAAATCATTTGGAACATCGAAATGCTACCAGAACCATGGAAGGAAGGTGTGATAGTCCCTATCTATAAAAAAGGAGACAAAAAGAAATGCTCAAACTATCGTGGAATAACTCTGCTAAATACATGCTATAAGGTCTTCTCCAGGATCCTGCGGAAGAGAATTGAACCATATACGGAGGAGATAGTCGGGGACTACCAGTGTGGGTTTAGACCTAAAAGGTCCAGTATAGACCAAATTTTCACCATTAGACTAATAATGGAGAAATACTGGGAATTTAACAGGGAACTCCACCAGATGTTTATTGATTTCAAACAGGCATTCGACAGAGTATGTAGAGCAAAGCTGTGGGAAGCAATGCAAGAACTGGGCTTTCCAAAAAAGATGATTTCCCCGGTAAAGATATGTACAGAGGATACAAGATGCAAGATAAGGGTGGGACAGAGCTACTCTGATTTCTTTGATATCAACAATGGACTTAAACAGGGCGACTCGATTTCACCCCAACTCTTCAACATAGCCCTAGAATATACACTTAGGAAAGCCAAGATTGAGACACCAACGCAACGGCTATATTCCACCAGGAAGGACCCCACCTACTACTGGCCTTTGCAAATGATGTGGACATAATTGGCAACAGCAGGATTAATTTTAAATACGCCTTCCTAAGGTTCGAAAAGGAAGCAGAAACATTAGGCCTCAAAATAAACGAGGACAAGACCAAATATATGTACCTCAGTAGGAATGTTCGTAACAGAGACAGAATAGGGCAAAACTTCTCAATTGAAGACTACAATTTCGAGCCAGCAAGACAATTTAAATATCTAGGCACGAACATAAGTGAAAATAACGACATCACAGAGGAAATAAATAACAGGATACAAGCCGGAAACAGATGCCTTTTTGCTCTCCAGGGTTTAATGAAATCAAGGGAACTTACCAGAAAAATCAAACTACACATATACAGTACAATTATAAAACCTCTAGTAATATATGGTTGCAAGACCTGGACACTAGCCGCTGCAGACGAAGATCGACTCAAGATATTTGAAAAACGAGTGCTGAGGAGAATATTTGGTCTAATTAGAGAAGAAACAACAGGAATATTCCGTATAAAAACCAACCAAGAACTCAAAGAACTGTATGCGGGTGGTAACATACAAAATGAAGTAAAGGCTAAGAGACTTCTTACGTGGCGAGCCACGTAAGAAGAATGCCGGATGAAAGAATGGTAAAGCTTGTGTGGGAAACGGCTCCACAAGGAAAACGCCCTATAGGTCGATCTCGGCTTCGATGAAGAGACAACATCGCAAAAGATCTAAGAGCCATGAACTTACAAGATGGACTGGAAATTATGCTGGACAGAGAAAGATGGAAACGTGTGGTGGAGTTGGCGAAATCCCATCAGGTGTTGTAAAGCCAGATATGATGATGATGATGATGATACAGAGAAATGCAGACATGATATTAATGACCTAAAACAAAATATAGGGAGATTAAACACTCTAAATCATAATCTGATAACATCTCTTGAAAAACACAAAAATGAAAACAACGAACTAAGAACGCAACAGCATCACTTTTTAGAACTACTGAAGCACCGGATTATAGTCCAGAAGCCAAACAAACCAGCCTAAACGTAAATAGTTGCAAACAACGCAAACAACAAGTACTAATACTAGGTGGACAAAACGACTACAACTACGGTAAAATTCTAAAGTCTATAACTGATAGTAAACTTGACACAAACTGTCAAAACACAGAGAGTGATCTCTTTGAAGAAATAACAAAACACCACCAAGTATTATCCAGAAAATTTACTAAAAAAGACTTTAAGATCATTTTGGTACAATCAGAAAATGCAAGAAATGGCAAACGTATAGCCCGTACCACTCTTAAACAAACAATTGAGCAGTCAAAACACACTAACCTTATACTGGTAGGAACCCCACTAACCCAAGAGAAAAAAGACCTCAACCATCTTATACTAGAACAAAATCAACTCCTAAAAGATCTTACGAAGGAACATGAGGACGTTACATTCATCGACCCAAATAAAATACTAAAAAGGATACATTACAATGATGTCGACATGATAAACGCTAAGGGGAAATGGTATGTAATGCAACATCTTTACCAGGACTGCATCATAAAATTATCAAAATCAGCAAAGAAATCGACTCAAACAGAAACCCAAACTGAAAACGATCTGCAGAAAGAAGAAAATTTATTACCCGCACATAATATACAAAATTTTGAAGCTGGAAACCAACAGACAAGTCAGAAACATTTTTTATATCCCCGTCTATCCCAGCTGCCCCCCGAACATCAACAATAAATTAAACCAACAATGGTAGGAACATCAGAGACGAACTAAACATTTTGCACTTAAACATTCAGGGCATCGAAGGGAAATGCGAATCATTGGGTATACTGGCAGAACAGCATAACCTCGACATTTTATGCATTGATGAGCACTGGCGAGAAGATGAAATGAAATCTACACGGATAGAGAACTTTCAGTTGGCAGCATGCTACTGTCGCACGGGGAGAAAATGTGGAGGCGTATGTATTTTTGTGAAAGACGAAGCAATATTTGAAACTACGCCTTTCTATGAATCAACAGAGCTGGATTTAGAAGCATGCATTATAAAAGTAGAATCTCTAAAAAAAATCAGGCAATTTTTATAGTATCTTTTTACAGAAGTCCTAAGGGTGATTTTAGAGGGTATCTACAAATGCTGGAAAATCTTTTGAGCAACACTCATAACACACAGGATGTGCTGATATTGTGTGGAGACGTAAATATAGATTTCCTACCATCGACCAAATCTCCAAAAGAGAAATCTGAATTAATAAATTTGTTTCTTGAATATAACATAAAACATATATTTGAAACACCGACCCGAATTTGTGAGAGGACAGAGAGTTGCATTGACAATATCTTCTCAAATGCACAACCAAAATTTGGTGAAATAAAGGATTACGGATTCTCTGATCATACCTATCAAATTGCAACATTTAACATAAATAAAGAAGTCAAACCAATAAATACATATCACAAGAGAAATTTAAGTAATAATAACATAGAATCCTTCTCAACCAATCTGCAATCTGAAATGAGGCGAGAAATGTATGCAGCGGAACTATTTCAAAACAAATCTGAGGCTTTTTATCATACATTTTTACATCACTATGAACAAGCATTCCCAATCAAAAGAACAAAAATAAAACAAACAAAAAAA
>MU188798.1:1812-13066 GCA_016904865.1 Pissodes strobi
TAATAATAATAATAATAATAATAATAATAATAATAATAATAATAATAGCTGTTATATGCAGTTTTTGGTGAATACGTCAGACCAGTACGAGAATATGATAATTAAGTTTTTCCTATCATTTAACAAGCAGAAAATTAACCGTAATTTTAATTTAGATCTCTATGACTAATTTCTGCACTGTACATATGTCGGAAGTATATGAATACTTAATTTAAAATGAACAATTTATTTCGTTACTATCAACTAATCAAATAAATATGCTTTAAATCTGAATATCTAATTCTATGTTCAAATATTGCGCTACCATGGCCTACCTCGTCGATAGTTTGTTCTCCAGTTTATTTGCTTTTCGAGCTGCGCGGCAGTGTATTAAACGTTAAATGGCTTTAAACGGCTAATAAATTCTAGCTCTGCTTTTGTGACGAGTCGACACTGACTATTACCGGATGACCTACTATTGACGAAGGGAAAGTAGGTAGGTTTTTTTCGGTACTAGAGTCGAGAATTCGAGATTATTCTAGAGAGAGTTTTCAACGACTTGCTTGGAGAGAAAACGTGTATTTCGAAGTGGATACAGCAAGTTTTAGAGTAATGGTTTTCGCTGTCATTAATTTGTATTTCTATAGCTTGTTTTAAGTGAAGTTCTACGACGGCGTCCTGGAGTCACACAAGAGAAAATATTTTAAAACAGCTGTGAGATAAAAAGTCATAATTCTGAGATAAAAAGTCAGAATTCTGAGATAAAAAATCAGAATTCTGAGATAAAAAGTCAGAATTCTGAAATAAAAAGATAAATAGTAATGTAAGTGCTTTATATTTACCTATAACTAAAGGTTGCTCCAATCCCAACAACACTTTAAGCCTTGTTTTATGCGCTCCAATACGACTACGATTACTAACACTAGCATTCTGGATCGATATTACGATATTTCTTATTATTTCTTTTAAACTCAAAATTGTGCCTTTTTATCGCAGAATTCTGACTTTTTATCTCAGAATTCTGATATTTATGTCAGAATTCTGACTTTTTATCAGAAATCTGAGTTTTTTCTCAGAATTCTGACTTTTTATTTTTATCTCAGAATTCTGACTTTTTATCTCAGAATTCTGTCTTTAATCTCAGAATTCTGACTTTCTACCTCAGACTTCTGACTTTTTATCTCAGAGCTGTTTTAAAATATTTTCTCTCGTGTGACCCCCAGGAAGCCGCCGTCGTAAAGTTTCGTGTATCTGAGTGGCAAGTACCATTTGCCGTGCTGGAGCACATAGTTTTCAAGATTGAAACTTTACTGCATCTTTGCTTTGAGGGATTTCTTGCATTCGGAATACCGTAGAACATCAATCTCCATTTTCCTTGTCCATGCTGGCCCAGACCTAAGGATAATTCTTTAGAAACGAATGCATTAGGAAAAGCCCTTCCTTTGTGTAGCCTGACTGAGGTACTTAAATTTGTGGAGTTTTATTTGCCTTCTGTCGCATTTGGCTATTCTTTTGGCTTCCTTATTGGTGGCACTGGATCCAATGTGTTTTAGAACATTTCCAGCGTCGTAGTGTATGCGCAAGCCTATATTTTAAGGAGCTACTTAGGTCCAGTAACCTTCTAAGAAGCTACACTAGCAACCTAGAGTCTACCGATGTCGGCTATGTTATAAGGATAATGTTTCTTTTCCTACATGAGTATAAAAAAGTTTGCATTTCGATATTATTTATGGTGATTTTATCACGTGAACTAAAAATATAGTTTGCTATTTTCTAAGCCGAGTGCACTATGGTATGATGTAAGCATACTTATTTACTGAGTTTTAATATGATATTTCGTATTAAATCATTTATAGTTTAAGTGAGTATAAATATTGATCGACTTCTATCCTAGTCCTATTATAAATCAATCATACGATATTATAGTCATAGATTTACTTGGCGGAAATTAATTTATTAACAATAATTAAGATCGATCAGTAGGTACTATTTTACCTGTATTAGACCGCTACATATCTATATATCCATAATTTGAAACTACAGTTATTTCACATCTGAAAAAAAGTACAGGGTGTCCGGTTAACTTTTTTATTTGCCCTCGTATAAAAAAATGTTAAATACAAAAGTTGTAAGGATTTTCATACAGTTTTCTGCGGTGTTACTAGAAACACAATTGAACGTCGAAATTCTACTGTACAGATTAAATTAATGTTTTTTTTTAATGGGACACCCTGTATATTCTTCTGTATATCGATAGAGCTCTTTAAGGCGAGTTCAGTAATATAAGATTTGTTGGGTCTAGCTATAATAGTTACCACGTAAATTGCAAGAATGTCGGGTTTTTGATTATTACTGAACCCCTCTCCTAAATTATTTATTTGGTGAGCTAGAAAAAAATTCTTCCTTCAGAAGCTTTTCTGATGTTCAATTGTTTTTCTAGTAACACCGCAGAAAAGTTTCTGAAGGAACCTACAACTTTTGTATAGAACATTTTTTTCTAGCTCACCAAATGAAGAATTTAGGAGAGGGGTTCAGTAATAATCAGATACCCGACATTCTTTCAATTTACGTGGTAACTATTATAGCTAGACCCAACAAACCTTATATTACTGAACTCGTCTTAAAGAGCTCTACCGATATCCGGACGAATATACAGGGTGTCCCATTTAAAAAAACATTAATTTAATTTGCACAGTAGAATTTCGATGTTCAATTGTTTTTCTAGTAACACCGCAGAAAACTATATGAAGATCCTTACAACTTTTGTACTTAACATTTTTTTATACGAGGGTAAATAAAAAAGTTAAAGGGGGGTTACATTTATAACCGGACACCCTGTACATTCGAACTTTGTACCAAGATATTCTATTATTTAAGATAGGCTACTATTTATTTTAGAGCCGAGGCTTTTATTGACCAGGCTCATATTATACCTCCCTTTTGATTTATCTCATGCTATATAACTGCATTTGATTTATTCAATTAATTTTAATATTAAAAGAGCTGGTCTGGTAACTTTTTGCTAAAATTTTGTAGCAAAATATCTTGCTAATATCATTGTAATTATCTAATTTACTTTTTTGTATTACGTACATTTACCTAAATGCTACGATTGCTACGCCTTTACTGTATGTTGTATAATTACTTATCTTATTTGTATGGAACTTTAATTATAAAAGACTTTTAATCATTTATTATCTTTTATCATAATATCTGATATTACCTTGGTTAGCAAATGTCTTGCTAATATTTTTTTAATTATCTGATTTACTTTTTGTATTACGTATATTCACTTAAATGCTACGTACTTACTTTAATTTGCTCTAAACCTTATGGCAATAGCCCAGATAAACCCACACCAGATGCAAAAGGTCGGCAAATTCCTCGCAAGTCAACTTTAACCTTGATGTGGCGGTTATACGCTGCCTGCACCAAATAATCTGGGTATGATTATAGAATTATTCTTCAAAATTAAAATAGTTGGTCGGCGCCAATTAAATGAAAACGTGTCTTGTTGGTGGACTGGTTCAGGAAAAATAAAAATTTGCAATTGCCATTCACTTTCTTTTTTTCCAACAGGCGGTCATGGAAATCTTGTGTTATTATATTATTATTATTATTAATTTTTTTTATTATTAATTTTTTGTATATTTTTTCTGTACCACGGCGGTTAGATGAGTAGCACTGCTAGATCTCGCCGCCATTTTACCTGTAATGTAATGTAATTAGATTTTCTTCTCTGAATAAAGGAACTTTGTATTGTATTGTATTGTATTGTATTGTATTATGGCTTCACTGACTTTTCTACAGAAATACCACTAATATGCTTTAATGTATGCCGATTTAAGGTCATTTTAACATTGAAAATGTTTCTGATATCCTAATATAGGGCCTCAAATCGTGAAAAAGTGCATGCTACATTTGCCACATGACGTCATACGCGTGAGAGATCGTGTTAATTTGTTTATTTAAACTTAAATTTGATCATAAGGTATCGGAATCGGTTCAAATGACTAAAATAAATTGGGATTAAGTGAAACTAACCGAATGTTGAATGAACGACTAACCAAAACTAGCCAAAAGTAACCAAAAGCACCAAAACGGGCTAAAACGTATCGGAACAGGTTACAAACATTAAAATAAGTTAAAACTAACCAAAACGAGCCAAATTTTAAGGACTAACCAAAACTAACCAAAAACAATACATTTTATTATTACATATCGGAACCGATTCAAACGACTAAAATAATTTGGAGCTAGCTAAAAGTAACCGAAAGTTGATTGAATAACTAACCAAAAGCAAATAAAAGCACCAAAACGGGCTAAAATGTATCGGAACAGATGTAAGTTGAAACTAACCCAAATTAACCGAATATTGGCGACTAACCTAAACTAACAAAAAACATTAAAATTGGTTATAACGTATCGGAACTGGTTCAAATGACTAAACTAAATTAAAACTAACTGAAATCAACCGAAAATTAATTGAACGACTAACCAAAAGTATCCAAAAGCAGCAAAAAGGGCTAAAACGTATCGGCGCAGATTAAAAATATTAAAGTAAGTTGAAACTAACCCAAATTAACCGAGGTTTGGCGACTAATTTAAATTGCCCAAAAACGTTTAAACTGGTTATAACGTATCGGAACCGGTTCAAATAACTAAAATAAATTGGAACAAACTGAAAGTAACCGAAAATTGATTGAATGACTAACCAAAACTAACTAAAATTAGTTATAACGTATAGGAGCCGGTTCAAATGACTAAAATAAATTAAAACTAACTGAAATTAACCGAAAGTTGGTTGAACGACTAACCAAAACTAACCAAAAGCTCCAAAAAGGGCTAAAACATATCAAAACAGATTAAAAACATTAAAGTAAGTTTAAATTAACTTAAATTAGCAGAATTTTGGGTTCTAACTAAAATTAACCAAAAACATTCAAATTGGTTATAACGTATCGGAACCGGTTCAAATGACAAAAATAAACTAAAACTAACCGAAAGCTGATTGGATAACTAACCAAAACTAATCAAAAATAACCAAAAGCACCAAAACGGGCTAAAACTTGTCGGAATGGGTTACAAAAATTAAAGTTAGTTTAAACTAACCAACACGAGCCAAATTTTGACCCCTAACGAAAAATAACCAAAAACATTAAAAATGATTATACGTATCGTTGGTTCAAATGACTTAAATAAATTGATGCTAACTGAAACTAACCGAACGTTGATTAAACGACTAACCAAATCTAACTAAAAGTAACCGAAAGCACCAAGACGGGCTAAAGCGAATCGGATCAGATTCAAAATTTTACAGCAACGTTATAGCTAATTATATATTAATAGATTTTCCTATCTACAAGTGGAGGGCAATTTTTTAGGTCATATCCGCGCTTTTTTTAATTATGATAGTGTTTAATATTAATGTTAAAATGCTTTTCCTTAATTAAATATATTATAAACACTCGTGTTTGTATTTTTACTTTCTTAAACTCTGCTTTTAAAAACTATTTGAATTACAACACAAATCACAGTTTTGCGTTTTTATTCATCATTTTCAATGTTCCCCGGTTGCATCTTTTCGAAGGACTGTGAATTTTTTGTCAAGCTAAGTTTTCGATCTGAATAATATCTTTTTTTGAGGCATTTCTATATCCGGTTTGAATTTGTTTAAAGATTTTTTGGATTTACTTAAAAGAGTAGAGAGCGGGGGTATTTAAATTGGCCGCAAGGTCAAGGACAAGGACATTTCTGTGTCAGTGTCAAAATGTATTTTTTTGGCACTTTCGTAAGCAATTTTGCCAACCTATTTTAAGGGCCGCGCCTAGACCTAAGATCGCCCGGGTGCTAGCAACGTTTATTGCACCCCTTGTCATAAGAAAGTAGCTAAACAAAAAAATTTTGCTGGTTCAGACTACGGGTCATATATGATTTTGTTTTTTACGAAAACAGAATTCACATAAAAAACACATTTAGAATAAAAAACATTATTTTCATTACTTATATAGCTGCATTTTAATATTATACAGGATGTTTCAGTAAGGATGGCCACGGCTAATAACCACGGTTAACTTCAGTTAATTTTAATTTATTTTAGTCATTTGAACCAGTTCCGATACGTTATACCCAATTTTAGTGTTTTGGGTCAGTCACCAAAATTCGGTTAATTTGTGTTAGTTTTAACTTACTTCCATTTAACTTAATCTATTTCGATACGTTTTGGTGTTTTCAGTTACTTTTGGTTAGTCATTCAATCAACATTCGGTTAGTCTCAGCCAGTTTCAATTTATTTTAGTCGATTGAACAGGTTCCGATACGTTATAACCAATTTAAACGTTTTTGGTTAATTTTAGTTAGTCGCCAAAATTCGGTTAATTTGGGTTAGTTACTTATTTTAATACCTTTAATCAGTTCCGATACGTTTTAGACCTTTTTTGTGTTTATGGTTACTTTTGATTAGTTTTGGCTAGTCATTCAATCAGCTTTCGGTTAGTTTTAATTTATTTTAGTCATTTGAACCGGATCCGATACGTTATAAACAATTTTAGTGTTTTTGGTTATTTTTGGTTAGGCACCAAAATTCGGATAATTTAGGTTAGTTTTAACTTACTTCAATATTTTTAATCTATTTCGATACGTTTTAGCCGGATTTGATGCTTTTAGTTACTATTCGTTAGTTTTGGTTAGGCGTTCAATCAACTTTAGGTAAAACTCAATTAGTTCCAATTTATTTTAGTCATTTGAACCGGTACCGAGACGTTATAAGCATTTTTAATGTTTTTGGTTAATTTTGGTTAGTCACCAAAATTCGGTTAATTTGGGTTAATTTAACTTACTTCAATATTTTTACGGTACCATTTGATATAAAATACATTAGGTCATATACAAATATGTTATCTAGAATATGTTCAGCCCCAGAAACAGTAGGTGTTACCAATGGGTATAAAGTACTAGTTACTGCGTTTATTAAATGAGACTTCCCTGACAATCCCCTTTAAATTGTCTTTTCTTTCTTGAAAATGTCTATTAGAGATATGGAATATTCTATACTGCTATTTATATTGAAGGTAGATATGGTGGGTCCATTTGGATTTTGCCAGTAGTATGTATGGTCTCCACCAAAGACTTTAGTTTAAATGTCTTTGATCTCCACACTATTACTATTTCCTAAAACATCTAACTTTTTGGATGGTTGTTCGGTATCCCAAAAAAAACATTACCGAACGTAAAATATCGCAGTGAGATTACTTTTGCTCTTTAGAAGCTTACATATCGTCTCGTCAGTCATAAACTTTGCATGTGCCAACTTTGCGAACTATACCCTGTGCATCAAATGAGCAAAGAATATAATCGACGCCGAAATAGTTTCGATATTTTACTTTCATCTTATACAATATAATTTTGAATTAGTACCTTTCTCTTTCCAGTATTAAAACTATATGCTAGTATATTTCTTAATTCGTTATTTAGCTAATTAGCATCGTTTGTATCCATTTGGTAATAAATTGAAACCGTGAGATGGTGTATAATAAATAAATATATAAAGCGATTTAGGCTGGTTCTGTCACGATAATATATTCACCGTTATGTCATCACATATTTACCATTTGGATAGATAGTTATTTCAAAAAATATCTTGTTTTAGACTGCTCCACTTTATCAAAGTCCAAGGAGAACGTCTTTGGTATCTAATCCTCATGTTTCCCCTCCGATTAAGATAACAGTGGAAAAGACAACGCAAACTGAGTGCAAGTTACCAAAATGGAAGCAATTTTTATATTGTCTGAAGGGAGACGACAAATTCAGAAAACAAAGGCAACGTGAGGCTGCTGCTTTAGGTAACTTAATAGTTAATAGCTAATACAAGGAGGCACATGCCGGTTTCTTGCGGTGTTGCTAGGGTAGAGAGACCATTTGTGGCCACTTTAAGCGTATGCTCGGTTTTAAAAATCATTAATTAATTTTCAGTTAACGTCTGCGTATATCCTTAGAACAGTGTTATTATTTTGGAATAAAAATAGTTTTAGGTTTAATATTGCATAGATTGATCTATAATAGTTATTTTTGTTACAAGTACCTAAAATGGAGTTTTTCAGGACGAATCATTACTGTTTCCGGACGAGGCGTTAGCCGAGTCTGGAATAGCAGATGAGTCCTGAAAAACTTCATTTAGGTACGTGTAACAAACATTATTTTTTGTCATACGCTCCCAAAATTTAATTTTTATTTACACGCTTTTTGCAATTCTTCAGAACGCCCAAATTTGCAAATTTACCATAATTTTTGAGATCATAATGTACGACAAAGTTAGCTTAGAATTTGATATCGTAGCAACTATTTGACAATTTTGTCATGTCATTCGAAATTTGACATTTAGACATATTCAGGAATTTTGAAATAGTCCGTAAAAGTTGCCATGACGACTTTTAGGGACTAGGCCTAAAAAGAAGCATTTTACGGACTCAAATGAGTCCGTAAAATAGCTATTTTTGGGAGCGTATGACAAAAAGTAAATTTATTTCAAAACATGCAAATGTACCATTTGTCGCCTCTTTGTTTCTGAATTAGCCAATGGAAACTCCGTTTGTGGCCAGTGTACCACTTAACACCAACCAAGTAGGTAAGTAGGTACTTACTAGGAATAACTTAACATATAACATCCCAAACTAATTAAGAGATAAATTGGCTTCTAAGTTCGTTTTTATTATAAAAATATTTAAATTTTAAAATATATTTATGCATTTCCTTAACAACAAAGCACCCTCTGTCCACCCACCCCCTGGTTTCATCAACCACCTGTGAACTTGCTATCAAAATACAGGAGCCACAGGTATCCCGAAAGGTTTGGCACTTTAAATCTGCAATGTGGCGTGATCTTCGCGAGTTTTATCTTTCTTTTCGTTGGAAAGATGTCTGCTTTAGGAATAAAAAAACATCCCTAAATCTGCTGATGAGATAACTCAAGTTATCCTAGCTGGTATAGAAGCTTTCATCCATTCTTCTATGAAACATATCTCAAACAGTCCACCATGGGTTGGGAAAAACTGCTCAAGAGCAGTCAATGCTAACAATGCAGCCTACTGCAAATGGCGCAGATATCCGACAGCCGAAAATCGAAATATATTCATCACGACTAGAAACCAGTGTAAGCGGACCATTGACCAGAGCAAAAATAAATTAGGATTGTGCTAGCTCACCCATAAATAAAATAGAGTTTCGAACTAGATCGCCTATAGAGAACATCCAGATAAAATAATAATTTTGTTTCAAATTAGGTTGAAAGTAAGGAACAATGCTCGAGCCGCGTCTAAAGCTACACTATTTTCCAACTTCCGCATAAGGAAAATTCAGGGAAATGGCATATGCAAGCATATGCCACTATTAAAATTATATAACTTACTATTAGCATATAATCCAAATAAGTTGCATTGTGTTTAACTTCACAAGATCCGAAATCCGACTTGAATCGCGGTTGACTTTTACTTTTGGTTTTTTTTTCGACTGCATTATACCACGCGACTAGAAAAACTAACTTCAAAGAATATCAACCACTAGTTGCACGCTTCGAAAACAGGTCCCCCCAAACCTTGTTCTAAAAAGAAAACCATTGGCCAGGGGGCGTTTCTATTAAAAAAGTTCACCGAACAAAAACATTTGGATCGAAGTGCAAAAATCGTGTTCCCCAATTTTAATTACCTGAATTTGGTCTAGATCGGAATTCAAAAGGCATGTAACCAATTTTATTAGAGTAATTAAAATTAAAATTTGGAACTATCGGCGGTATTCGAATTTACAAAACATGTTAAAATGCTAATTGCCATATTAAAATTTTCGGTGACTTAGAAATTTTAATTGTTCTTAGTAAAAATATTTTTAATAGCTGCAGGTGCGGAATCCAGATTTTTCTATGAGAAAACAAGTCGTTAACGTTGGTATAACAGCGAAAAATCTTTGGGAAAAAGTTAGTCAGAAAATAATCTTCACTCGTCTTAGAACGATATTATGCCCAAGTGGGAACTCGGGACATTTAGTATAAATTTATCTTTCAAGAATGTTACTCTGTCCAAATGGTTAAACAGTATTGACCAACTCGTAAAAAGTGTCTCTAAGTACCAGAGACTCGTGGAAATTAAATATGTTGTTTCAGATTCGATCTTGGTCGATTTTCTAAACAAACAGAGATGTGCTCGTAGACACCATAATTTACCATAGGGCTAGTTCTAAAGTCATTTTGTAAATAAAACAAAATTATATGAATATTATATTGAATATTATATGAATATTTTAATAAGTTGTTTTACCTGAAAATAACTGGAAGCTCATAAATAAACAAAATATAAACATTAAATGAATTGTATATAGCCAGTGCTACGATATGGATAATATATGTTGATGCTATATATCGACCTTGAAGAATATGACAAAAATAATACTCTTAAAAACTTAAGCATTGCGTAAACAGTTGTACTACTAACTAAACAAGTATATAATTATAAACATAACCTTGAAGCTATGTACAGTTATATGCTCATTAAAGTCCCTGCGGAACTGCTAAGTACGAGTTCAGTAAGCTGCGCTAACTCTGATATGAAATACAGTAATATACAAGCAATAATAACAGGATAAATATTACCTTAAAGTCCACCTATAAGCTACTATGTACACTATATTCACAGTTGACGAGAAACGTTCAATGTTCAGCAGTTTGTCTTCAAACACAGGAAATGTCACTTAAACACTTGCTAAGTCTCTGTTATAGCTTCTATATACAATGTGGTTCAATTTCTTGCAAACAAGAATGACTGGAAAGTAGTAGTTTGAAATGGTATGCAGTTATGTATGCATATGGCATGGCATGGATGCCTTTGTGAATGCGGTTTTTATACACGCAAAAATGATTGTTATCCATGCTATGCAGGTAGCATAGGTAGGCTGAAATCCTTGTAAGAAATAGCATTTGTGAGATCTTCAATATTGGCAGACAAGCGCCGGTAATCCTTATATTAGAATACGGCCAGAGAATATTTGCAGACTAGTGCCGGGTAACCTTATATTAGAATAAGGCTAGAGTATATTTGCAGGCAAGTGCAGGGTAGTCCTTATATTAGAATAAGGCTAGAGTATAGCAGCCCAGTGTTATACTCTGATAGAGAATGTTGAACACCCATGGACAAGACCAAGGGAGCGTTAGCACAGCGATGGTACCGCGTTTGAGAGAATGTAAATGTAAACGTGTGTGTTTACTTACTTGAGATTCGAGACAAGACTCGAT
>MU188798.1:13076-58548 GCA_016904865.1 Pissodes strobi
TGTAAACGTGTGTGTTTACTTACTTGAGATTCGAGACAAGACTCGATTGCTTGTGTTTCGAGAGAGGACTCGATTGTAGAACTCCCATGGGCGATTGCCATGGAGGACGCTAGTACATCGATGGTACAGCGTCACACTGATTAAGAGATTAATGGAAGACAAGGTGCCGATAAATACCTTACTTGTAGGCTTGAGACGACGATGACTATGGCTGGATACCACAATGTCGGTTGAGTAGAGAACTAGAGCGATTATTGTGTCTCAAAACGTGTAAACTGTCCGGCATGGCAGCTTAGCGCCATGCCGGCTGGAAACGGGAAAGCGCCCTTGGCGCGACTTACTTGGGTGAGAGTCGAGATTCTACTTCATACTGAATTCTAGAACGTGATCGTGATCAACTCGAAGGAGTTGTTAACGCCCCTTGTTACCGCCCCTTCTGGCGGGATAACCTACCTCGCTCCAGAAAAAGAAAGAGCAATAATGTAAGTATAGAGATATTGTGTAAAAACTTAGCATGACCGATTGTCTAAATTAATATTATGAATTTTAATACAAATCCGGTTAAAATCTGCTGACTAGTTTTCATGAAATTCGATTATTAAAGATCGAAATTTTGGTTACCCCTAGATAATCCTAAAACTAAAGTTTTAGGTTGGGTGAAGTGGCTATTCTGTAGGATGCGCTGTGATTGGTCGACTAGGCGTAGGATACGCGGGCGGGTTCAGATGAGTAAACGTGGTTACAACAGATGGCGCTAGTAATATCGCCGGGATACAGCGGCTTTTTGTAGAAAGCGGTGCGATTGGTCAGATGTCTTTCGAGGCCGCTTTAATTTTAGCTTTCTAGACTGTCTGATGCCGTAGATAAACGTTGTAACAAGAGATGGCGTTCGTAGAGTCGCCATGTATCTTAATTTCTTTGAAATGTGAGGACAGTGGCGTGGAATGTTAAAATTGTACAAAATTAAATCGTTTGATTTCAAAGCGTGTTCAAAATGGTTTTTGAACATAAGTAATTGAACAAAATGCATTTCGCCGGCTCGAAAAAATACTGTATGAAACGTTGTTTGAAATTCGTCATTGTCGTGAGAGAAGGCGGTCTAACAGCTATTAAGGCTAGGATAGCAGGTTTCGGATTACCATTAAGACCTAGAAAGTAAGTTTAGTTTTAAATTATAATGCTTAGGGTGCCTGTATGTATAGAAATATAATTACTGTATATCTTTGATAATTTCATGAGTATCTCATTAAAATTCAGTGCTAGTGCCATTCTGTATTTCATTTATTAGGGAATGTAGAATTTTCTCACCGTATTCTCTGATTGAATTTAAGCTCCAGGGAAAGTTTGATACAAAGTAAATCACAGCGGGATAAGTATTAATGCTAATGAATTTTCTACTTATTATGTCATAACTGATTGTCTGGCGAACTTTTAAATACCTAGGTCATATCAGAAATTACCTGAACAAATTTGAGCCACCCATAATGCTCCCTTTAAATTGTGTGCTCCCTTTAAATTGTGTGCTCCCTTAAAACGGAAAATGATTTGGCCTTCGCTCATTTCATTATAACTAAGGGTAGAATTGAGTACTGAAAAGTGGAATGAAGTTACTACTAGTTGGAGAAATAGCGGTTGTTGCCCATGTTGCCTAGGTAAATTATTTTCAAGAAAATAGGATGTCAACACACTGGTACTGCGAACCTGGTGTTAGAAAATTAACAGGAGTTGAAGAAAAGGGCTGAAAGTACATAAAAGGGTGTAATTGGCGTTCATTACATTGGTGTCAGGTGTGGGGTAGGTTTTCAACCCCCATGAAATGATAAAATACTATAAATAAATTAAACAACCTTCATCCTGGGGACTTGTCGTGAAGGTGTTGATATTTTGCTTCTTTTCCTAGAGGAAATCCCTTCGACTAACTTGATTTCTACGTATTTCCCTAAAACTCTACTTCTTCCAATCTTTTGCATTTTAAGATCCTTTACACAAATAGTGCACTATGTAAAATTCGACCTCTCCTATTGGTCGATCCATCTCGTATTACAATATGTCTTCGTGATGCAATCGATTTCTGTCAAGAGCTCTCGTGGTGTAGAGGTTTAGACAACTGGGTCTCACCTGGACGGCCCGGGTTCAAACCCCGTTGCTTTTTTTTATTTTTTTTTAAGATTATGTTTCTAAACAGTTTTTTTCTTGATTTTGGGTATGTCTTGGGTTAGTTTGGGTTAGCACCTGGTTAGTTTCCTTTTCTTGAGCCCCCGTAGCGAGCGGAGGGTCATACGGATCGACCAATAGGAAAGGCCGATTTTTATATCGTGCACTATTTGTGTAAAGGATCATATAATGCCAATCTTTTCAGTCCAGTGGTATCTGGAGCTTTCTGATTTATTTTATGTCATATAGTTCATTGAGAAACTTAATATGTTTTACAAGGTGTTGCCACTTTCATTCTATCGTTTGTGGCTGCTGCCAACAACATTTTTCTCTCGGTGCTGATTTTAACATCTTCTATTTTAAAGGCTTTATTTATCAGAATATTATGCAAATAGGAAAGTATTATTAATTCTTGCATCTATTTATAATTTTCGCCATAGAAAAGTAGGTAGGTACATAAGTAATACCTACCTACTTAAGTATACCTAGGCAGGTATCCAAATAATTAAAGTATTTGGCTACAAATAGAACTTGTGGGATAAAAGAAGACATATTTTAAATGGTAATGGTCAGAAATAGAACATACGTTATCCATTAGTGGTCACTTTGTGGTCACAAATCTAAAAGCAGTTTTTTGTTCCTAACCTTTAAATTCATCTATTATTACTTATTACAAAATATTTAAGAATTTTAACAATACGTTTACCCGCCAAAACAGACAAATGCCATTTCAGTTATGTCAGTTGAAGAGATGGATGGCGGAGTGGAATGTATAGGCGGAAAGTTTAGAGGTACCAATCAAAGCAGGAATATTTCCAAGCCGCTTCCAAAGCGTATTATATTCGATGACAATGTAAAATGACCAGGAACGGTGCAGTGGCTACAAACGGTGTCTCTACGACATAAGTAGTTTGGCTTCTTAACACAAAAGTAAAACAAACTAGTAAAATTATAGACTTGTCTACTTATCATTAGTTAGGACACTTTAGAAGAGATGGCAGATTTCAACTTTATTGAAGAGTTTTTAATACATTCAAGTGCGTACGTTCCGATACCAAGTACCTGTCATCTGCCTGGGTACAAAACCAAAGCGTAATACTAGTATGTTACGTAGAGAGCATATAATCAATTAAGAAGTGCATCAAATAACTACAGGAAAGAAAAATCTGCAATTAGTATAGCTTATTGATATGACTAACACTGGCCTCAAATGTTGTATTCCCACTGTAAGCACTGCCGGTGGAAGCATTTTATAACATGTAAAGCCTGGCCTAAAGGTCGTCGATTAAATTATGGTAAAATATTGTGTACGCATGATTCAAATTAGCATTAATAGGCTTTAACTGAAGCAAAATAAAAAATATGTCCCTTTTGCAAATAGTTTTTAGGCAGGCCGTTCTGGGCACGTATATGTTAGTTATATTATAGCTACATCGGTGCTAAGCCACTCTTCTATTTGAATATTGTTTGGTCTGACCTACGTATGTTGCATCACAGCTCTCTTACGGAACCCTGGGAACAAAATTACTTTTCTCTTTCAGTGATATCTTGTACTTACTTCTTGCGAACACTGGAGATTTGAGACTTTACAAAGGAAGTAAAAAAACAATAACTCTATGCCGTTCCTAGATTCTGATATAGAGGTTATAAATGAGAATGAAAAGTTTCTTCTTGATATCCACAAAAAGCCTTTAAGCCCGAATCGGATTTTAAATTATAATTCCTGCCACCATAAAATAAACATAGATACTCAGTTAAAAAAAAAACAAAAATATAGAAAATATATATGGTTTATTAACGGCAGTAAAAAATTGTACACATTCCATTTCTTAAGATTACATTACAACAAAACTTCGCATGAAATATTTAAAACTAAAACTAACAAAAAATATTAAGAGTACAAATAAATATATAAATCACAAATCATCACAAAAACTCTTAACAACACGCTTATATGACTGCAAAGACAGTCCAAAGATATCAATATTCCCTGAATTCACTTCCCTGCTCATTCTGGATAATGGAGCGTTATGGGCATAGTTAGTTCTATGATACGGTTCATAACCCCTGCCCGTTATATGATTTACATGCAAATCAAAGTAGAGTCCTTAGTCAAGGATCACTCCAAGATCCTTTATGTGATCTGAACGGGTTAGCACTGAGCTATCCAGAGTATATGTATGACTTATAGAATCTTTTTTTCGAGTGAATGTATTTACTGAACATTTCGATAAATTAAGCTGCATGAGATTACTGTCACACCATTGAGTAAAATTACTTAGGTCAGACTGCAAAGCACTGCAGTTCTCCAGCCCATTAACAACTTTGAATATCTTTAAGTCGTCAGCATAAAGAAGACACTTACTGGATTCTCTATAACCTTCAATGTCATTTATGAAGCAGTTAAATAGAATGGGTGCGAGGTGTGCACCTTGAGGAACACCAGACGTGACCAATATATCGGTAGACTCAAGGTCCCCAATCTTAACTCTTTGAGTTCGACTGAAAAGGTAACTGCCAATCCATTCAAGCAAAACCCCATGGACTCCCATACAGTTAAACTTGTTTAAAAGAAGCTCATGATTTACTCTGTCGAAGGCCTTGGAAAAGTCGGTGTAAATAGCATCCACCTGGCACCTCCTCTCCAATGCTGTTCATATACCAACAGATTTGTCACTGCAGAGCGCCCAGAAACAAAGCCATGTTGAGCTGTAGAAAAAATATTGTTAAACAATGGGTAAATCTTTTGATGGACAATTTGTTCGAATATTTTTCCAAAGATAGAAAATTTTGAGTTACCTCTATAATTCTCAACATTAGATTTATCACCACTCTTGTGAATGGGGGTAATATAAGTCTCCTTCCAAGCTTCTGGAAATTTTCCAGTTGAAAGGGAAATACTGAAGATATCACACAAAATGGATGAAAGGATATACTGGCAGTTTTTAATAAAAGAGGGTGGAATACCATCTGGTCCCACCCCTAATTTATAGTTTAAATGGGAAATGGCCTCAAATACATCAGAAGGGGTTACCTGTAAAGAGCCAATATCAACTGATCTCTTTGAATAGGTGAGTGGTTGCGGAGTATAGTGATCTACAGAATAAACAGATTGGAAAAAAAGTTTAAAAAGCTCTAAAATATCTGGTTGATTATTAGAAGAAGCAGTACCATAGAACATTGAGCTAAGAAAGCAGGCCTTTCTTTTCTTTGTGTTTACAAAACCCCAAAATGCCCTACCATCCTCACACATGGTCCCCTCAATATTTGAAATATATGAAAAGTAAGTGTCCTCATATAATTTTTTACATGATCTCCTTAAGTCAGAGAATATTAAATAGTCTTCAGGAGAATTTGTAATTTTTAAGTTTTTGTGAGCCCGCTTTCTTTTCAAAAATTAGTGCCCTCAACTCAACAGTAAACCAGTGAGGGAATTTCCTATTTTTTGCAACCGACCTAGGTACATATAAATCAAAACATGCATTAAGAATATTATACAAATTAGTTACACTGGTATTAACATCATTTTTGTCAATAAAGCAGTCCCAATCAAAATAAGATAAGTAATTGTTAATTTCCAAGTAGTTGCAATTTATCAGATAAGAACCGCCCCTTCCCTCCCATCCCAGAAGATATATCTAAATACCTTTAACTACCATACACCAAACATCTCTCAGAATCACTCGATAAAAAAAATTGATAAGGGCAACATTGCCTTCTACCTTCTACAACACTAAACGAGTAAGTAATTTATCATCATCATTTGTAGCATTACAATCCAGGGTGGGTTTTAGCTGTCTGCACTACTTGCCTCCATCTATCACGGTCTTCTACGGTTTCCTGCCATCTGTCTAGTTCGACTCCCAGAGTTGAGAGGTCCTTCCATACGTTTGTCCCGCCATCTCAATTTGGGCCTTCCCAGCGGCCTCTTTCCTTGAGGAGCCTCTTCCGATACCTATTTATTGATTCTTGTGTTCTGACTCCTTTGGACGTGGCCCGCCCGCCTCAGCCTATTTGCCTTTATTTCTTGTATTATATCTGGGCTGGCATACAGCTGGGCTAGTTCAGCGTTAGTTCGTATTCTGTATCGGCCTGTTTCTGGGTCGCGACAGGGGCCGTAGATTTTTCGAAATATCTTCCGCTCAAAACTTCTTATTATTTGGGTATCACTTATGGTCATGGTCCATGTTTCGCACGCATATGTCACTACAGGCCTGACAATGGTCTTATACAACATGATCTTTGAAGCTCTAGAGAGTTGTTTGGACTTAAGGAGTGGTTGTAAGGCGAAGTAACATTTATTTCCTTGGGTGATGCGATGCTTGATTTCTTCATGTATGTTATTATCCGCTGTTATTATTGTCCCAAGGTATTGGAAGGTTTGTACATGCTTGAAATTAAATTCGTCTATTATCACGTTTTGACGCAGACGATCACGTGTAGGATTTCTAGAGACGTGCATGTATTTCCTTTTCGCTTCATTCACACGAAGCCCGATTTTATTGGCTTCTTTTTCTATACGCTTTTTCTATACGCTTTCCTTAATGTGTTCCCACATCCCCTCTATATCGCTGGTCTCAGGGATTCCTCCTGTCAAGGCATCTGTGGTTCTTTCCACAAACAGTCTCTCTGTATGTGTGTCTTTTAGCTTTTCGTTTTGACTGGACGTTCCTTCTTTGCTACCATCCCTTTCCCAGCAGCGATTCGTATTCTTACTTTCGCTTTGACAAGCATATGATCAGCTTCAGCTCCTGTATACGTTAGTACGTCCAATGTATTACTACTATGCCTGGCATCCACTAGTGCATGGTCTATTTGATTTCTAGTAAATCCATCATTGGAAATCCATGTCTGCTTGGAGATTTGCTCTCAATAAATGAATACAAAACGTCATTGGAAGACAAAAGTAATCCTGTTTACAGTGTTCCGTGTGCAAGCTGTGATGCAACATGAACAAACCCAAAACAGGCCTGTCCAAACATAATTTCCAAGAGGAGTGAATTTGTGACTTTGCGTTGATTAAAATCCTCAACCAAGATTCCAAGTACCGTAAACGCTTATTTTTAGAAATGATGCACATCAAAAAATCTAAAATTTTAAAGCAAGACCTTATATGTTATAAAGGACTCTCATCAGTTGTATTTATTTTAATTCTGTCTTATACAGGGTGATGTCGAAAATATCAAGGCATGTAAAGTAATCTCATTTTAAAATTGGTGTTTAAAAAATTCAAAGCAATAAAAATTTGATTTCATTAGCGTGTTGGTTACGGGTTTCTGTTAGGTAGTTAATGTATTAATTAAAGGGCAGTACCGTTCGTGTTAAAATAAAATTTCAAAAATCGTGATATTGCCTATTAATTGTGAACTGAAAACGTTGCTATAGTCATTTTCCTTACTATATTATTTAGGTACATACTGTACGATTTACAGAGCAGTACTACGGCACATATAGCAACGTGGCAGTACCGTTCGTGTTAATAAAAAAATACAAACATCCTGATGTAGCCAAATATGGACGTTTCTACTTAAGGGTTGCTTTAACTGTTTAAAGTATAGGTAGTTGATGCAGTTCGGTTAGGCAGTTACTGTATTAATTAGAGCGCAAAACCAAGAATTTAAAGAAGTAAAAGAACAAGCATGCTGTAGAAGGGTTTCAAAACATAACAGTATAACAATAACATAATAGATATGTTCTATATTGTTGTGGAGGATTCATGTTTTAACTTACAGATTCTTGGGGTTTCTCTCCACTATCCTATTGAATTTGCTATATAGAGCCTCTTCGACTCCGGCTCCAGGATGTAAACAGCACAAGTGGTAGTTTAGTGACCCTAATGAAATACCTAGATAACTTCAACGTTTCGGGAAATAAATCTGTTCTCGTTGTCAAGAAAGGCAAAACCTAAAAATGAAAATGGTTAGTAAATACAATAAAACAGTAAAAAGCTCTTGCAGATTGTCAAGCTTTGAATTGACTTTGACAAGATGACAATTATAATGCCATATTACTGGTTACTAGTCTTTAGTGGGATATTGAGGTGTTATTTTGTAAATTCATTTGTTTTTGAAGTTTTATATATCTACAATTTAGTGTTATTCGCTTAGGAAGAATATAATGATTTTTGTTGAAAGGATTAGTTAATTTTTAAGTGTCCCTTATCAACTTCAGTTTTTAGCAAAGGTAACCATGTGCTATTAAAACTAACAGAAGATAAAGCAACACATTCATCTTTATTTAATAAAATTAAAGCACTTTCTTTAATTTTACGTTTTTTAGATGAAGGCTCCTTTGCTAAAATACTTGAAGCATTCAATTGTATTCTGTGATTGTTATCAAATGCATGTTGACAAATATGTGATTTGTGGAATTGTGTATTTTTAATATAAGTTTGGTGTTCTTTTATACGTTTTGATAATGGTCTACAGGTTTCACCTATATAAAATTTATTGCATTCACATGGTATTTTATAGATAACATTTTTAGTAGTTTCATTTTCATTGAGTGGTTTTGTTTTTGTTAGTTTGGATCTAAGGGTATTTTCTGTTTTGAAAATAGTCCGAATGTTAAATTTATTACCTATTCGTTTTATTTTGTCTGATAAACCAGGAATATAAGGAATAAAGAAGTTCGTTATAGGTCTATTTTGATTTTGTCTAATATTTCGTTGTTCAAAATCAATAAAGCACCCCCTTTTTGACCATTATTGGATGATTTGAATTAAAATTAAAATATCTATTTGTATGTGTAGGTTTTCTGTATATTTTTGTTTCGAAACTATTCAAGTCTTTTAGTATAAGAATGTCAAGAAATTAAAGTTGTTCATTAATTTCTTTTTCTATAGTGAATTTTATTGTGGGTTCTTTGGTGTTAATATGATTTAGAAAATCGTTAAGAAAATGTTCGTTATATGAATAATTTGAAAAAATGTCATCTATATAACGCCACCAAATTAAAGGTTTATATTGATAATTTTCAACAAAATTTAATTAAAAATTTTCCATAAAAATATTACTTAATAAAGCAGGTGCTAAAGGCGAACCCATAGCCATACCATTGTTTTGTTGATAGTAATTGGTATTGTATTGAAAATAAATAGTCTTTACGCAAAAAGCAAGTAATTCGAGTATTGTGTCAATACAACAACAAAAAAATCTTAGAAAGAGCAAGTAATGCTCTATTACGAGAAAGATTACAGTTTCATAGATTTAATAAATATAAAATTCAAATAGAAATTAATAATTTTAAATTAAACTTGCAAAACCAAATTTTACCTATAGAATTCAATCATATTTGTAACTGTTATTCAATAAAATTTAATAAATTTTGATAAACAAAAACGTATTCATATAAATAATTTTTTATCTCATTAAAGAAAAATTAAACAAAGATTTCTATTGCCAAAAATAACGATTTTATTGAAAAAACTGTAATCAATTTGTCTGATAGGGTATTATCCGATGTTGATGAATTTGTTCTTTTTAAAGGTTTAAATTACTCAGTTACACCTAAAATCGTTCCTAAGTTTGATATCATTTCAGCAATTGAAGAAACAACACAAAATTTGCCAGAAGAACATAAAGACGAATTTAGAATTTGAACTAAAATAACACTAGAAAAACCATTTAAAATTAAACAAAACTTAACTTACACAGAACAAAGAGCATTACAATCATTAAAAAGATATAACACTATTAAAATTCTACCAGCCGATAAAGGTAATTCAACCGTAATAATAAATAATTGCATTACTTACGATGAAAAGATAATGTATATGTTAAAAAAAAACATAAAAATCAATTCAATGACATAGAAAGATTCAAACTGACACCACACAATAGTAAAACACCTCATTTTTATGGAGTACCAAAAATACATAAACTAAATATTCCTCTACGTCCAATAGTCAGCTGTATAAATTCACCAACACACCCTATTGCTAAATATCTACTCAACATTTTTAATCCACTTGCTAACAATACTAACTCATATATAAAAAACTCGAAACAATTTTTAGAGAAACTATCACAAATTAATTTAAATCCTAACGATACTCTGGTAAGTTTTGATGTTGTTAGTCTATTTACCAATGTACCTGCTGATAAAACTTTAAATATTGTAAGAAGTAAATTAGCGAATGATACTAACCTTGGTGAACGTACAAAACTTAGTATTGACACAATACTCGAATTACTTACTATTTGCGTAAAAACTACTTATTTCCAATACAATACCAATTACTATCAACAAAACAATGGTATGGCTATGGGTTTGCCGTTATCACCTTTATTAAGTAATATTTTTATGGAAAATTTTGAATTAAATTTTATTGAAAATTATCAATATAAACCTTTAATTTGGTGGCGTAATATAGATGACATTTTTTCAATTTATCCATATAACGAACATTTTCTTAACGATTTTCTAAATCATATTAACACCAAAGAACCCACAATAAAATTCACCATAGAATGAGAAATTAATGAACAACTTTCATTTCTTGACATTCTTATAAAAAAAGACTTGAATAGTTTCGAAACCAAAAATATACAGAAAACCTACACATACAAACAGATATTTAAATTTTAATTGAAATCACCCAATAATGGTCGACAAGGGGGTCGTAAAAAGTCTATATGATCGAGTGAAAATAATTTGTAATAATCAAAATTTCAACACAGAATAAGAATTTTTATCCAATGTTTTAATTAGCAATAACTATCCTATTGATTTAATTGAAAAATGCTTTATTGATTTTGAACAACCAAATATTAGACAACATCAAAATAGACCTATTACGAACCTCTTTATTCCTTATATTCCTGGTTTATCAGATAAAATAAAACGAATAGGTAATTAATTTAACATTCGTACTATTTTCAAAACAGAAAATACCCTTAGATCTAATCTAACAAAAACAAAACCACTTAATGAAAATGAAACTACTAAAAATGTTATCTATAAAATACCATGTGAATGCAATAAATTTTATATAGGTGAAACCTGTAGACCATTATTAAAACGTATAAAAGAACACCACACCACAGAATACAATGGAACGCTTTAAGTATTTTACCAAAGGAGCCTTCATCTAAAATACGTAAAATTAAAGAAAGTGCTTTAATTTTATTAAATAAAGATGAATGTGTTGCTTCATCTTCTGTTAGTTTTAATAGCACATGATTACCTTTGCTAAAAACTGAAGTTGATAAGGGACGCTTTAAAATTAACTAATCCTTTCAACAAAAATCAGTATATTCTTCCTAAGCGAATAACACCAAATGGTAGATATATAAAACTTCAAAAACAAATTAATTTACAAAATAACTCCTCAATATCACACTAAAGAGCAGTAGCCAGTAGTAAAATATGGCATTATAATAATTGTCATCTTGTCAAAGTCAATTCAAAGCTTGACAATCTGCAAGAGCTTTTTACTGTTTTATTGTGTTTACTAACCATTTTCACTTTTAGTTTTTGCCTTTTTTGACAACGGGAATAGATTTATTTCCCGAAACGTTGAAGTTATCTAGGTATTTCATTAGGGTCACTAAACTAGCACTTGTGCTGTTTACATCCGGGAGCATGTTACATAACAATTTAGCACGAATATGTAACAGATAGAAGTCAAATAAAGTCAGTGATTCCACCCTTAATCTCGCATGATTTTCGAACGACCGTTGCCTTAATCGAGCTGTTAAGAGAATAAACTGAAACAAGCTATTTATATACGTAATCTCAGTAACTAGATTCAGATTGTATCGTATTCTACATCGCTATCAAGAAAATATTTAAGTATATAGCAGTGCACTTCAATTAAATCATTTACCTTGCGAATAATTTCCTATTTCGGGGTAATATACCTTAAAAGTATTGTTGGCTGCCTACGGACGAGTGTAATATCGAAATGTTTAATGAAAAGGTTGTTCTTGGAACGTTGCCAGATGTTTAATTGGCAAAGCGGTTGCCCTGTGATTTTGATGTGGTTACGATTCAAGCCAACAGGAAAATACATAATTAATTGATGTGCTGCCCTTGTTTTGATATTAAACGACTGTTTTTCGCTTTCGCGTTAAAAATACGCAGTCAAGATATGTTATTAAATGCGTATGTTCCCTAACTTGGCAACGTCGCTCGAATTGCTTTGCAGTATTAAATATATGGTTTTCAGCAAGGTAAAAACGGGTCTAGCTTAGGTCCGATTCCGATTGATCACCGACTTATGCGTCGAACAGATTTTGTGTTGGAGTTTTAAATGGCCGCCGTTCGGAATGAATTGGTTTCTGTTTGTCTGGTCATTGTCAATGATGGAGTTATCGTTGGATTTCTTTGCTCTGCCAGCAACGTATAATATCATACAGTCTTAGGGACGTTTCATTGCATATTGCAGATATTAGAAAAATTGGCGAAAACTGACTGGTGTGTTTTTACGTTGGATACAGGACAGTGTGGAACAGGCTTATAGTTCGAGTTTTTTTCTAGCTTTTTAACATCGAATTTCACGAGCTAGTTGGTGGTGTTTGGCTGGATATCGTTCTCTTTCTTCAGAAAACCCTCAAAGGAGGTAGTGCGTCCGCCTGATAAAAGTTTAAGAATTTGTAATTCGCCGTACGCGGGGATTATACTTTATTTCGGGTATAAAGTGGCATAGTTGCTAGGTTGCTGTAGTTTATGGCTTGACTGTGGATGGATTGGTTTTTACCTAAAGCCAAGATTTTGGATTAATAACTTGCCACGTTTAGTGGATTCAGGAACAAAGTACGCCGTTTCCTTCTTTGAGGAATGCCTGTAGACGAGAGCGTTTGCTCCCCAATTCGTCATTACCATCGAAAAACCCTACGTAGTTGCGTAGTTGGGAGCAATTTTTTTTCGGAGAGCCATTTTTACTGGAAGCCAATTTTACCGGGAGCCAGGTTATTGGAGCTATTCTGGCTGGAGCTATTGTTGCTTGGAGTTGTGTATATGGAGCAAGCTATTGTTGTTTGAAGCGAGCTTTGCTTGAAGAGAGATTGAGTAGCTAAGCAAGTAGCTGTCAGTCAGTACGGTTGGTTGTGGTTTATTGGTACCAACTGTAGACATAGAGGTAAGGGTATTACCTCGATTTCCACTGAGAGTTTATGGTCCCAAGGTGCATAGCAGTAGTCCACGTCCAGAAGGCCATAGGTGATATCGGCGAAGACAAGTAAAGATAAGTTGGGGTTATATTTGTGATCTTTTCCGGCATAATGTTAGTGGCGTGTTACTGATATTTTCACGCGTGTATTTTCAGCGTGTTATTGACATTTTTCAGCGTATATTAGATTGCGTGTTTTAGAGTTTTTCCAGCGTTGTATCATATCGCGTGTTTTAGTTTTCTGCGTGGTATGATATTACTATATTCGATACTGTTTCGGTGAAAGTACATCTTACCTATGTGAATCTAATGAACTGCCGAATCTACTAGTGTGGATCTATATTAATGATTATAGTTTTTTTTATATATATTACATTTCTTAATCTCACAATTTGATTTATATTGCGTTAAATGATCAACATTGTCGTTCTGATTTATTCACTATTCCGTTTAAATAATTTTACATAACGGTATTTTATAATCTGAATCAGTAAGGTTTATTCATATACAACTGCGAGTCGTCTACCATGGTAAACGCGCACAAAGTTAGTAGCTACTATTAGACGGATAACTTTTAATCACTAGTATGCTGAGACTATGCCTTATGTAAATTGTGACTATTGATTAATTTGTTGGACTTGGTTTGATCTTTCGTAATCATTTGATGTTATATTATTACTCCGTTATAGCTAAACCGTGCCTAATAATTGTTCGATCATTCTTTATCTAATTCACTTCTATTCTAACACAAGTTTAATTCAAATTATTGTCTTTACATTTATGAGTATATAGATTATTATTTGTTTCTAATTGAGCTCTTTTACCTGTTTTATATTTATATCATTTTGATTATTGGAAGTAATTTGACGACACGTTACTGTCAAAACTAACGAACGCCAATAAACTTAAAACCTGCACAAGCGTGACCGTTTTTCATTTGCTCTGAAACAACTCAATCAACGGTAATTAGTAGTCGTCTAGACTTTAAATCGGCCTTGTGTAGCGGATAATCGTCGATTTTGGATCGCCCTTATGGATTCTTAAGACCGAGGATCTTTCTGTTTGGGTCTGCGGATTTGGATATTTCAAACTGGTGGCGCCCTGGTCAAGAGTAAGAGTAATTGACCCACTCCCACGCCGACGAGCGAGTCGGAGCACACATGTTGCGCTGGCCGCATCCTTAAGGGTAGCTATCATCTTATTCATTATATCTAAGGGTTATACGCTCAACATCTATATAGCAAATTCCAAAGGATAGTGGAGAGAAACCCCAAGAATCTGTAAGTTAAATAATAGAATAGGTAATAACAACAAAAATAAGAATTTAAAGAACTAAATGAACAATTTAATTGTACGAAAAAAATAATAACGTGTATTGCCCCCACTAGCACTTATGACTGCTTGACACCGATTTGGCATACTCAATATTAAATTTAGTACTGGTTGTAAATCGCTCCCTAAGCGATTTTGTTTCCTAGGCAACCGATTGTCAATTTGTCAAAGTTATAAATTTATTGACAGCTTTTATTATTTTATTGATTTTTTTTATCTCTTCGAATAGGTTGCCTTAACTATCTGTACTTTAAACAGTTGAAATAACTCTTAAGTAGGTACGTCCATAACTGGCCGCATCACGATTTTTTGCATTTTTTTATTAACACGAACGGCACTGTGCTGTAATTGTTACAGTATGTACCTAACTAAGATAGCAAGGAAAATCACTATAGCAACGAAGCGTTATCAGTTCATACTTACCTAATTGCCAATATCACTATTTTAATTTTTTTTAAAGTAACACGAATGGCACTGCGCTGTAATTAGTACAACAACTACCTAACTGAAACCTGTAAGCTAGATGCTAATAACATAGATAACATATATTACTTAGAGTTTTTTAAATACCAATTTTAAAATGAGATGATTTTACATGCCTTGATATTTTCGACATTACCCTGAGTTAAAATAGGGCAGACCACTTTGTACTAAGTAATCCAATAGTAAAACTACCTATCTACCTAATAATCAAAAAATGGAATAGATTGATCAAAAATTAAGGAAAATACAAGCGTTTCAAATTTTATAACTTTTTTAGCTATTTCATAATAAAGGGACGTAGTGTATATAAAAAAACACATTATATTATCAAGACAAGAATCTTGGTGAGTTCCCTTCTTTTGTCTGCTGCGTTGATTGGGGATTTAATTATTGTTGTTTCATCCCATATCTTGTTGATGTGATTATTTACTAATTGTTTGTTCGTGCAGTTGATTTATACTGCTTTAAATTGATCATATACTCGCTACGTTACAAACTATATATTGTTCTTTAGTTTTGTAGCTCTGAAAATGACTTGTATTTGGGGTCAAAACGTCGGCATCGAATGCTGATTTTAATTTAATAAAAAACGCCAAATAAATTTGAATTATTTTATTTCTTCTCTCCAAGCACTAGAAGTGAACAAAAACCATAATTAGAACTCTTTAGGGTATTACTCAATATATGGTAAATTTCATTGTTTTCTGAGTTGTCGAAAGTTGAAAAACTTAACTCGCATATTTTCTCGAAGTAAATTAGATGTCACATAAAAGGTTACAATCCAAATTTATTTTTTTAAACGCTATAACTTTGAACGGCTATCAAATTTTTATATTAAAAAAAAACAGATTTAGAAGTATAGGATTGGAAAGAAAGTAGTGCATTTTTAAAAAATATTCATTCTGGTACCTTTCTATATAATCCAATTTTGACCATTTTCATATCGATACTTTTGGGTAGTAATCTAAATATTTTTTCATTAGAACATAAACAAGTAAATGCCTATGAAAGATAATAACCGCACCATTTTAGTAGCTATTTTGAGCCAAACGTAGCCTTTTGTATTCAAAATGCTGACAAAAACCAGATGCTAAATAGTGTTTTTTTCTAATGCCACTCCAATAATACTCTTGTTTTTTTTAGATTCCGACAAACACGGTCATCATGGAATTCGTCATATAAACAGTGTTTCCCTAATCGACAGAACAGCAAGAGTAATATTTCCAGCATCTTTTGGGCTATTTAACCTTTTTTATTGGTTGGTGTACATCATCACTCAAGAGAATTTCAAGTGGGGAGATAACAAATTAAACCCGCAAAGTCATTAAATAAGATTAAAGTAGTAATATATTAGCAGTAAGAATTAGTAAATTTAGTGTGCTGTGTATGGCATACCTAGTAGAAATAGCAGTGATTTGTCATTCTTATAAGTGAAGTTAATTATCAATCAATAGCTATTTTGTCAAGTGAAAGTTATATTTAAATTTAGTTTGTGTCTGTATTCATCCATTATTATTTGGCGACAAATATGTTAAAACTAAAAAAATTCTACCAACATAAGGAAGCATGATAATACTACTTTCAACGATTTAAACTAAAGTTAATCCTTCATAGTGTAGGGACAAGAAAGATAAAATCTGAAAAAAACACTTTATATACAATTTTATGCCAGAAAAAGTATGTGGTAGGTTATATAAAGATACCTTTGGTGTGTTGTTATGAATAATTATGTATTAAGTAAAAGGCGCGGATTGTTACAGTTTAACCCGATTTTGTTAAATATAATTTAGTTTACCAAAAACAAAGCAAACTTAATAAAACACGCAGAATCTAGAAGTTCAGAACATGCTAATAATATCGATTCCCAAGTAATGCTAATTTGTAAAATAAAAAAATTAAAATAAAATAAAATAGTATAAGGCAGAAGAAGGAATGTTAACTGTTCTATCTCAATTTGGCGAGGAGCGTTAGTTGATTCAGTTTCAGTTTTTTGAGAAAATAAATAAACACAACAAGTGGAAATAATCCCTAGTCTATTATGCTGGAAAATAGTAAAACATGTAGAAAATCAATTAGTATATCCCTCCGCCAATTTGACGATTATATTTTAAATAATGCACAAAATAAAGACCAGATTAACAATAAATTCTTAAATTTATCAATATTCAAAAATAGATGGAAGTTCCTTTCGTTGTATATGCTGCTTTCGAATGTATTCTTAAGCCTTTATTAAATAATGATAATTCAAACAATTAGATCTGGAACTAGATAATTCCTCATCTTGCACTATTAAAAAATGTGAATGTATTCCATATTAATTTGCTTATTATACTAAATATTCTTTTGATGATAATATTTCAAAATTTAAACTATATAGTGAACCTAATTGAGATCAATTGTTCATAATTTTTAGAGAGAGATGTTAGTTATTTATAGACTAAATATCTTAAAGTTTATAACGACGAAAAAATTATCCGACCTTGATAAAATACACTTTAACTACAATAATGAATATTTGTAAGAAACCAAT
This sequence comes from Pissodes strobi, assembly GCA_016904865.1. Taxonomy (NCBI): domain Eukaryota; kingdom Metazoa; phylum Arthropoda; class Insecta; order Coleoptera; family Curculionidae; genus Pissodes; species Pissodes strobi. The sequence goes on from MU188798.1 coordinate 30,689, forward strand.
TGACAAAGGTAAAAGTGTCATATTAATCGGGCAAATAAAGTCCTGCACATTCGATTTGCAATTTAGACTACGAATAACCAAATTTTATTCCTAGAATATTACATAATTTGAGGAACTATAATTCCCAGTTGTTTATTAAATTAAATTTATCTAAAACGCTTAATGAGAGTTATCAAAATACTATACTGACAGAAAAATTTAAATATATTCGTCAAAAAAGATTTTTTCCATACAACTATAGAGAAGATTATGCAAAACTAAATAAGATAATTTTGCCAGGTAAAGAAAGTTTATAATGAGTTAACAGATGAACGTATTTCCGATAAAGAGTATGATAGGGCCAAAGTTGTGTTTAATTTGTTTCAGTGTAGTTAGATTGGTGAATATTCAAACATATGCTTAAAGTCGGATATGTTACTACTCGCAGATGTTTTTTAAATACTTTAGAAAAACATGTATTAACACTTAGAAATTAGATTCTACTCATTATTACACTTTTCCAGGTTTAAGTTTTGATGCAGGTTTAGGTTATTCTAGGATTAAATTAGAATTGCTAAACGATCCTGATCTGTAGCATTTTTTAAAAGTAATGTACGTGTATAGCAAACAATATATATTTTTTTAAATTATGATCCATCAGAACCAAGCAGATATATCATGTATTTGGATGCAACCAACCTTTATGAATATGCTGTCTCAATATCTTCCACCTATAATTTTATCTGGTTAACAAACAATGAAATTAAACATAACGAATATTTCTGACAGCAAAAATAGGATATGTGTTAGAAGCTGATTTAAAGTATTAGGATATATTACAACAACATAATTACATAACCAACATAATGAATTTGCTTTCTCTCCTGAAAAATATAAACCTCCTAATTCAATATGGTCATAGATAGTTCCAAATAGTACGGAATAGCATATTATTTTATACGGAGGAACAGTGATACTTTTCATGGCGCGCTCGTGTTTAACAGCCGAACGGAGTGAGGCTGTTAATAGAGAGCAAGCCATGAAAAGTAACTTTTCCTCCAAATAAAATATGCTGTTTTTTCTTCAAATGTCGACAAATTAATGCAAAAACATCTCTTTTTAATAGTAATAATTAGTAATTATTAAAGATAAGTGGGGTCGCAAGGCGGCTTAGACCGGTGTCGGTGAATAGGCACAGGTTGTTGCTATAGTAATGTAACATAAAGCTGTCAGTGGACACTGTCAATAATAATTATTTTTTTTAAATTGCATCTCCGATTGCGTTTTAATTCCATATTGATAAGCAGTTATTGAGTAAGTTCGATTAAATAATAACCAATTTGTTCCTAAATTAGTGATTTTTAGAAATGCAGTGCACAAATTGAGTGATAAATACAAATTTTAGTTTAATAATTCTTGAGTTGTTGACGCTTGTTTTATTGTTTGGTTGTTTCTATGTTGCTATGGTAACACTTTTACCTCCGCCGGCGGAAAAGTGAAAAGTAAAGCTCCGGCGGAGGAAAAATGAAACTTCACGGCCGCCTACACAGTCGAGTAATGACGGATTTACTGACGTTTGAAGAAAAAATATGTTGCTCATTATTCTTTATTGAAATAGTGTATTGTAAATGGATTAGAAATAGTTTAAATATATATAGTGATTAGGTTTAATCAATCACCACGGCTAAAAAATATATTGATTTAAATACAAAATTATGAAATTAATCTAAAAATAAGTTTGAAAAAATCATATGACTTACCGAATGATGGCATTTATGGGAAAAAATGGAAAATGTTGGCAGGTGGACTGATATTAGATTCGTTGAAGAACGGGCAAAAAATAATAGAAAAGATGGTGCGGAAAATCTAATTGCAAAACTTTCCTTCAAAAATTTAAGTATATTTTCTGAAAATTTAGTTGCCGTTTAAATTTAAATATTTTAGTTCAATATAATAAACCTATTTTATGAGGTATTTTCCATTTTGGATATATCAAATCGCTAATATATGATTTGTTATAATTTCATAAAACCATCATATGATGAAAAAGTTAAACTATTATATACTGATACAGGCTCCTTTATTTTAGAAATTGAAATCGAAAATATTTATAAGGGCATTAAATGTAATATAAATAGATTTAATACCTAAAATTTTTAAAACGATAATAATTGTCATAATATGCCAATAATTACTAAGTCTGTGGTTGACAAATTTAAAGGTGAATATGCTGGTAATCACATCGGAAGATGTTATGGAACCGGAGCCAAAATTTATTGTATTAAAACAGAATTTGGATTGCTGAAAAGAGCAAAGGGTGTTAAGAAAAGCAGTGTTAAAAATCAATTAGATTATATTCATTACAAAGATGTTGAAAATAATTCGAAAACGTTTTCCACAAAGTATACCTTTCGATCTCTTTTACATAATAATTTACCGAATTGGTAAATAAATTAGCTTTAATTTCTTCAGATGATCAAAGATATAAAATTCCGGACCACTTTGAATCGCTTGCTTGTTGCCACTAAGATATTCATTTTATCAATGGTCGCATGATCATAAATATATTCTTTACTGAAGATATAAAACAATTATTAAGGAAAAATTAAGACCGGAAGTATTAGCTCGTATAGGATTTTATTATTTGTTAATTTCTGATATTGCAAATGTTTTTATTATAGTATTGAAATATTTGAGTGGCCAGGTCGACAAGATTTTAGTAACACAAAGCAGATCTTTATTTTTAAAATGGAAATACCCTTCTAATAATAGGAAAAATATTCCTAACCCTAACACCTACCACTTTTCAATAACTCAATAAGACCCTTTTACATTTGCAGGTAGTCGAGCGGGAAGTCAATGTAATGAGGGGACGGTTACAAAGGATGCATTTTATAACAGGAAAAGTACCTGAACTGTGTTGTTTACAATAGTAGATATAAAATTAAGATTAGAAATCAGTCTTCTGTTGAGTTTCGAAGTGAGAGGTTCTCTGTGTGTAGATAAGAAAGTGTTTTGAGGACGGAAATGTCGAGACAAACGCGCCGCATTTGCAAAATCTCCCCTGACAAATTTTGTTATATTTGTGGAGAATTTATGGTGAAATCGCAAGCCAGGCCATTTTCTGAAAGTGTTAAAAAAGCCTACTTGCTATATTTTGGTGTTTTAATTGGAGATCAAGACAACCAGTGGGCTCCCCATTAGTGCTGTGTTAGTTGTAGCGTATCATTGGTGCAGTGGATGAATGGGAAGAGAAAAAACATGCCTTTTGCAGTCCCTATGGTATGGCGAGAACCCACTACGATTGCTATTTTTGCCTAACAAAGACTGAAGGTTATTCCAGAAACGGAAAGCACAAGATCGACTAGCCAAATTTGCGGTCTGCAATGCGACCTGTTCCTCATAATGCAAATGTACCAATGCCGATCGCACCTTTAGATCCGCAAAATGTTGTTTTGGAAGATACTGGAGACAAAGCATCATCAGGCAGCTACGAAGAACAGTGCACCGACCCTACTTTTACTCCAGGTCCCAGTTCCGGCGAGCCACATTTAATTGTTCAAAGTGAGTTAATTGATTTAGTACGTGATTTGGGGTTATTAAAGCAACAGTCAGAACTTCTTGGTTCCCGTCTTCAGGAATGGAACTTATTAGCCAACGAAACGAAAATTACGAATTTCAGAAAAAGAAATGCTTCGTTTTCTGCATTCTACAGTATGGAAAATTCGTTGTGTTCGTGTACTGATATTGATAGTTTAATGCAGGAACTTGATATTGAGCATATCAAGTTTTATTTATAGATTGGTCTAAACACAGTTTAAAAGTTGTGTTATTGCACAATGGAAATTTAGAACCCTCTATACCAGTTGCCCATTCAGTGACGATGAAAGAAAGTTATGAAAATATGCGCACTGTTTTGGTTAAAATAAACTACAATACGTATAAATGGCAGATATGTGGGGACTTAAGAGTTATAGGAATTTTACTGGGACTTCAGGGAGGATTTACAAAATATTGCTGTTTTCTTTGTCTATGGGACAGTCGTGCAGTAAATCAGCTTTATATAACAAAAATTTGGCCAGAAAGAAGTGAATTTCAACCGGGATCTCACAATGTTAAGTTTAGACCTCTTGTAGACCCCAAAAATGTCCTTCTGCCTCCTCTTCACATTAAACTTGGGCTGATGAAAAAGTTTGTGAAGGCTATGAATAAAGATGGTGATGGATTCAAATATTTAAAAGAAGTCTTTCCCAAGTTAAGTGATGCCAAATTAAAGAAAGGCATTTTTATTGGACCACAAAGCAGAAAATTGCTGGACGGCGTTAATTTTACAGAGAAGGTTACTAGGCAGGAACTCACTTGTTAGTGTTGTAAGAGGATTTTTGGGCAACAATATGGATGCAAACTACCAACAGTTAGTTAATGAACTTTTAGATGCCTACAAATCGCTTAGTGCCCGAATGTCATTAAAAATTAATTTCCTCAATTCACATCTGTCATTTTTTCCTGAAAATTTGGGAGCTGTCAGTGACGAGTAGGGTGAAAGATTCCACCCACGATTCCACCAAGATATTAGGACAATGAAAATTCGCTATCAAGGACGATGGATCCAGCCATGATGGGTGATTACTGCTGGTTTTTGAAGAGAGAAGATATGACCTCTCATAAAAGGAAAAAATAAAATTTAATTAGTATTTTAAGTCAATATTTTTAATCTTTGTGTTTTTCTTAAATGTAAAGTACGTTTAGTAGGTGTAAAACTAAATAAAGTCAATATATACGGCTAAAAAATCTTAAATAATTTTTATCTACAGTGTGTCCAAAAAAGTATGCAACATATGGGAAACTTTTTTATTATTGGTTTCTCAGAAAATGTTATTCTTGATAAAAGTTGGTGCTTGCCCTAAAACAGTAAATTAGTATTTCAAATTTTCCGTACTGCTTTTAGTGGGGGCGCAAATGTAATTTTTCCGAAATCGCGTCAAGAGTAAAGTACCTTAATTTATAAAGATACAGCAAAATCTTATAAGTAAAAGTTCTTCCAAATTAAAAAAGTAATCTAAATATGAAATTTGAGTAAAGTACATCAACTTTCAATTTTTCTTTTTTTTCTCGATTTTTTCTTTAACGTTACGCCACTCGAGAATGTTTTGTTCTTTTGTTATTAGTATACTTGCCAAGTAACTTCAAAACTTATTTAAGATAGAAATTAGTTACATAGTTGCATAATGTTGCAGTTTTTCCAGAGATAATAGCCAGTTTAGGTATCAGTGTGTTGCAAACACATTTAAACACTTTTGATTCAAAAAATTTTCCACTCAAAATCATGAATAGACCCAACTCTTTTCATTTGATGTAAAACAACTAATAATTTATTTATCTTTTGCACCCTATGAGTAAAATATGCCCAAGTATCCTAAAAAGCCATATAAAATATTTGGTCTTGAAGAGTAGGCCGTGTATTTGGAATTAAAACAAATAAATAGCAATAATTTTACTTCACTCTGACATATGAAATTAATTATTATTGAGTCAGTCATTCAAATCGTATTTTGTAATTATTGTGGACAATTATTTTGGACCTAAATTGTTTAAATGTGTTTGCAACACACGCATACCTAAACTGGCTTTTATCTCTGTAAAAACTGAAACATTATGCAACTATGTAACTAATGTCTACTTTAAATAAATTTTGAAGTTGCTTGGCAAGTATACTAATAACAAAAGAACACATTCACCGATGGCGTACGTTTGAGAAAAAAATCGAGAAAAAAAGGGAAATTAAAAATTGATGTACTTAACTGAAATTTTATATTTAGATTACTTTTTTAATTTGGAAGAAATTTTCCTTATAAGATTTTGCTGTATCTTTATAAATTAAGGTACTTTACTCTTGACGCGATTTCGGAAAAATGACATTTGCGTCCGCACTAAAAGCAGTACGTAAAATTTGAAATACTCGTTTACTGTTTTAGGGCAAGCACCAACTTTTCTGAAAATCCAATAATAAAGAAGTTTCCCATATGTTGCATACTTTTTTGGACACACTGTATAACATCAGATATTGTAACATTAAATGTGGTTCTATAAATGTAACGAGACAACCTTACGTGTTTTTTGTTGTCCAATCATTATAATGATTGTCCTATTGAACATCATAGACATCCCAATAAGTGCGATTTAGCTGAATGTTTGTGGCTTTGCAAGATGAAGACATGCGAACAAAACGTAATTTTTACAAATAATTATATTACATATATTTTATTTTGTCTGTTCCAAATGCTATCATTGTCACCAAAATATTGTAATAGCGATAAGCATATTTTTCAGTTTTTTACTATTTATAATTTGCACTACTATAAATGTTACTATTCTGTCCATAAAACTATAATGAAAATATTGTCTCTACTTGGTAATTAGATTATACGATTCAAAATGTAAGGTTTTTCAATCATGTCTCTAACCCCATACATTTTGTTATATTACATTACAAGAAATACTTTATATGTGTACATTCTCTGAAGTGACCCATAGTGTATGCTTCAAAAATGCATCAGATATTGAATTTCCACAATCATGCCATCATATGAACATTGGAAAAATTAATAATAGCAGTTTAGTTGTATACTTTAAAAAGCAACAGCAATTTCTTCAAAACTAAATAGTATTATTTACACAATACTATTTATTACACAAATAGAACAATCTTTGCTAGTGCACCTATCGGTGTATCCCCCTGTGAATATAATTACGATACGCTACAGCATATTTAAGCAAAATTCATGGAAAAGTTAATGCACAGAATCGCTCTCGACAGGGAAAAAATATGCGCCTATTAATGCCGATAAAATAAACAGCTTTTATTAAGAAAACTAAAATTATAGAGAAGAAAATTAAATAAAGGTGCGAGCAAGGATTCTTTCTTTATTACAGCAGATTTTGACATCACATGGTTTAGGAAATATTTTAAAAAATTAAAAAATTTAAACTTTGCATGGATTCAAGATCCATTCAATACCAATGCTCCGTCTGAATTTATTCCTACAGAAGAAGAAGCTATGGCCCTACGGCAATAGTTTGAAAATGAAATTTGGCAGCGTGTATTTAACCGATTTTTTACTTACATAAAACCGAAGCAGATTTTAATTCCATTTTCGACCTTTCCTTTATGCGAAGTTTGGTTTTCGACGGTCGTTGTGATAAAGAGCAAGTATCGACCAAAATCAATGTGGAAAAGAAAATGATAGAGTGACCATGTTCAGTTTGATTTTAAAAAATGAGAAAATTGCAGACGCTAATAAAGTAAATAGTTCAAGGAACAAAATCTTATTAATAATAAAGAAGAAACAAAACCTGAAAATCAATTAATTCATAAAATCGGAAAATTGAATCAAAATCCCGAAGCTCTTTTTCGAATAAAAATCGATGAATCTGAAATTAAGAAAATATTAGTATTATTCTCTCAATAAAGTAATTAAAAAATTCAAACATGATTTCTACAAAGCTGAAATAAATAAAAGTGGACATAGTCTTAAAAGCATATATGACGTTATTTCCAGAGCTAGGTACTGATACTGCTAAAACAAAAAGTACCCCATATTTGGAGATAACCAGCAATGGGAACTCTAGATTTGATAATAATAAGGATTTATCAAATTATTGCAATGATTTTTTTGTTAACGTAGGTTACAAAATGTATCCAGGAATTAGAAACCCTGCAAATTCCCTCAAAAACAGTTTTACATCACTATCGTCCATGTTTTTAAAACCAACAGAAAGAAAGGAAATTATAAAACAAATCAATTCTCTGAAAAACAATTGTTCCCCTGGATTAGATGGTATTAATACGAAAATAGTAAAAGATTTTCACAGCTATTTTATCGACCCATTGGTTTATATAATAAACTTGATTTTTAGAACAGACAAAGACCCTGAAAGTTTTAAAACAGCAGTTGTTACTCCCATACATAAGTCGGGCGATAAATCTTATGTAAACAACTTTCGCCCAATTAGTGTAATCAACAGATTCGCAAAAAATTGTGTGTGTGTCTTAAGGATCGCTTGGTCAGCTTCCTTGAACTAAGTAATATTATATCACGACGTCAATTTGGTTTTGTGAGGGGTTTGAGTACTTCTGATACTATGTGTGCATTGTGTAATTGTATAACTGAGGCTCTAGATAACTGCCAAAAAAGCTAAGTGAAACTAGCGGAAAGTCTTTCGAAGGCCCCATGACTTACTTCTTGAAGTGCTGCAATGTTATGGGGTGAGGGGCCCTGTGTTGGATGTCTTCTCGAGTTATCGAAAAGAACGCAAGTTGTAAAAATTGATGACACAAATCAGGAATCCATTAAAAATCAAAATTGGGGTTCCACAAGGAACCGTTCTGGGGCCAAAATTTCTTGACCGATATGCAGATTCCAGATGGAATCGTATGCTGATGACACAGTGGCGGTATTTTCAGGAGACTCATGGTTATCTGTCAAAAATTCTATGATTGACGGTTTAAAGGAAATAAAAAACTGGTTTGGCTCATTTAAATTAACATTAAACGTCACAAAAACTTGATATATATAGCCTTTACTTAACCCTTGCAAGTCGACCTGAATATAATCATGTTAGTATTGAAAATTTTGACAGTGATATTAATGAAGTTGACTCCATAAAATATTTAGGAATCGTTGTGGATAGAAACCTTAAGTGGGATCAGCTTGTTAAGAGACTAACGAGTAATATTAGAAAGCTACTATATAAATATTACATATTGAGGGATATCCTCAGTAAGAAACTTTTGATTGGTGTTTACAAGGTTTTAATTGAGTCACTTATGAGATATGGTGTGGTCGTGTGGGGTGGTTTGTACCAAAACTCGCTAAGCCCTTTGAATGTAATCCAGAATTACATCCTTAAAATTATATACCGTAAAAATAAACGTTTTCCTACTAACCTACTATTGTTTCAGATTCGATCTTGGTTGATTTTCTAAACAAATGAGATGTGCTCTTAGGCACTAAAATTTACCATAGGGCTAGTTCTAAAGTCATTTTGTAAATAAAACAAAAAGCTTTAGCATTATATGAATATTTTAATAAGTTACTTTACTTGAAAATAACCATATAGAAGCTCATAAATACACAAAATATAAATATTGAATGAATGTACGTAGTCAGTGCTACGATATGAACAATATCAGTCGAGGCAAGTTTCGACCTTGAAGAATATGACATGAATAATACTCCTAAAAACTAAAGCATTGCATAAATAATTATAATACTAAACTAGTATATGATTATAAATATAACCTTGAAGCTATGTACTGTTAAATGTCTGTTTAGAGTTCCTGCGGAACGGCTACATATGGGCTAGCTTAGCTGAGATAACTTTGATATGAAATAAAGCAATATACAAGCAATAATAACAGGATAAATATTACCTTAAAGTCCAACTATAAGCTAATATGTACACTATGTTCACCATCGACGAGAAACGTTCAATGTTCAGCAGTTTATCTTCCAACACTGGGGGAGTCACTTTGAAAAACACTTGCTAGGCCTGTTGCTAGCTTCTATGTACAATGTGCTTCAATTTCTTGCAAATAAGAATAACTGAAATGTAGTAGATTGAGAGGGTATGCCGTTATTGCATAATAGCATGACATTGATGCCTTTGTGAGTGCGGTTTCTTGGTACACGCATAAATGATTACTAAATATGCTATACTGGTAGCATAAGTAAGCTGAAATCCGCGTAGGGGATATAGCCTTTGTGAGAACTTGAGTATATTGGCAGACTAGTGCCGTTTAATCCTTATATGAGAATAAGGCATGAGTATGTATGCAGACTAGTGCAGAGTAATCCTTATATTAGAATTAGGCAAGAGTATAGCAACCCAGTGGTATACTCGTGATAGAGAATGTTGAAAAACCCATGGGCAATACCATTGGGGACTGTACAGCGCATGGTACAGCCTTTGAGAGAATGTGAATGTAAACGTGTGCGTTTACTTACTTGAGATTCCGAGACAAGACTCGATTAATTGTGGTTCGAGACAGGGCTCGATTGTAGAACTTCCATGGATGAGACCAATTGGGACGCCATTTCACGGCGTGATACTCGTGAGAATAATGGCAGTCAGTTTGCCGATAAATACCTTTTTGTAAGCTTGATATGACGATGATTATGCCTGGATATCACTATGTCACTTGAGTAACGAATTGGAGAGATTAGTGGGTCTCAAAACGTGAAAACTGGCCCGACATGGCGGCCTGGCGCCATGTGGGCGAGAACAGCGCCTTAGAGCGACTTACATGGCTGGGGTTCAAGACTCGACTCAATTCTAGAACGTAGGAACTAGATCAACTTGAAGAAGTTGTTACCGCCCCTTCTGGTGGGAGAAGATGCATCGCTTCGGGCATGGAAAGGGCAATAATGTAAATACAGAGATACTGTGTAAAAACTTAACATGACCGGTTGTCTAAATTAATATTATGAATTTTAATACAAATCCGGTTGAAATCTGCTGACTAGTTTTCATGAAATTCGATTATTAAAGATCTGAATTTTAGGGAATTTTAGGTTGGGTGAAGTGGCTATCCTGGAGGATGCGCTGTGATTGGTCAGATGAGTTTAGGATACGCGGCCGGCTTCAGATGAGTAAAGGTGGTTACAACAGATGGCGCTAGTAATACCGCCGGGATAAAGCGGGAAGCGCTATGATTGGTCGGAGGCCTTTTGAGGACGCTTAACTTTTAGCTTTCTAGACTGCTTGGCGCAGTGGATAAACGTTGTAAACAAAAGATGGCGTTAGTAGTATCGACATGGATTTTAATTTGTTTGGAATGCGAGGACAGTGGCGTGGAATGGTAAACTGTACAAAACTAAATCGTTAGATTTGAAAGCGTGTTCAAAAATGGTTTTTGAACAACTATATTCTGAAGAAATATTGACTATAAGAGCGATTTATTATCTTACAACCTGTTCACTCATTCATAAAAACACTAACTTGAAGAAATTTATCACACATAGACTTGAAACCAGAAGCAATACCGACAGACTTCTGCAACTTCCTACCAACAGTACATCAAATGAATTAAGATCATTCTTATATTTGGCTCCAAAAATGTATAATCTCCTACCTTTGAGCGTAAGAAATTTGTCCAGTCTAAAAAAATGTAATGAAAGCTGCAGAGCATACATATTTCGAAATTTTGATAGATTTAAGGTATTATTTTGATTCCAGATTCTATTGTTGTTGTTATTTTTGTTTTTATTCTATTTTTGTATTCTATCTGCCTTCTCTTTTTATTCTTTATTTGGAAAAATATGCATAGTGATTATTTTTAGTGAGATAACAGAAATACTACATAATAATTGTGACGAAATCTACTTTACTTTTTGCACATACAGGTGGTTTAGTCCACCTAGGTGCAATTAATTATTATTGTTTTATTTTTATCTTTATAAACTTAGATAGAAATGCCATTTATGCAATGTACTTTGCATCTTGAATAAATTGAAATGATAACCGATCTGATAGTGCATACGTTAATGTTATATTTTCAACATTTTGTGATCTCTATTCAAATCCATTGTGATTCTGGTAAATAATTTAATAACCAAATCCTAAAAGATTTTGCAAGAATAAATAATTTTCGATTAGCATTCAGTAGCTCATCCTGAGTCCAACGGTTTCCAAGAACAATTTCATGCGATCTTGCTCGAAATGTTACGAATTCGTGACATACAAAATCCTTACTAAAACAGAGTTTTATCCACAATACCGAAACAGAATTGTTTCAACAAATTCTTTCGTAATTATTTCAAATTTATTAAAATAAATAACGTAAGTTTGTACTAGCTCTCCAACAAATAAAATTTAAATAAATCAAGTTTCGAATTAGATCGCCAAGAGAGAACATTCAAATAAAATAATAATTTTATTTTAAAAACAAAATTTAAATTGAAATTCAAGTTTTAAGAAATAATGCCCGAACCGCGTTTAAAGTTAAATCGTTTTTGCCTAAGAAAAATGTACAACAAAAGCACCTATCATAAGCCTTATTAAAATAATATAACTTACTATTAGAATATAATCCAAATAAGTTGCATTGTCTTTAACTTCATAAGATCCGAAATACGACTTAAATCGCAGTTGACTTTTACTTTTGTTTTTTTTTCGACTGCACTTACCACGCGGCTAAAAAAACTAACTTCAACCACTAGTTGCACGCTTCAAAAACAAGTTCCCCCAAAGTTTGTTCTAAAAAGAAAACCATTGGCCAGGGGGGCGTTTCAAGTAAGAATATTCACCCAACAAAGATATTTGGATCGAAATGCAAAAATCGTGTTCCCCAATTTTAATTACCTTAATTTGGTCTAGATCGGATTTCAAAAGGCATATAACCAATTTTAATAGGGTAATTAAAAATTAAAATTTGGAACACTCGGCGGTATTGGAATTTACAAGACCTGTTAAAACGCTAATTGTCATATTAAAATTTTCGACGACTTAGGAATTTTAAGTGTTCTTCGTAAAAACATTTTAATAGCTGCAGGTGCAGAATCCAGATTTTTCTAGGAGAAAACAAGTCGTAAAAGTTGGTATAAAAGCGAAAAAATATCTGGGAAAATGTTAGTCTGAAAATAATCTTCACGCGTAGTAGCACTTCCTTCTGCCCAAAAATATGGGCTTTGAAAAGTTAGACAGAAACTATTCTCCACGCGTTGCAGACTGTGACTGTCCAAATGGGTACTCGGGAAACTTAATATAAATTTATCTTGCAAGAATGTTACTCTCTCCAAATAATTAAACAGTATTGACCAACTCGTAAAAAGTGTCTCTACGTACCACAGACCCGTGGAAATTAAATAAGTAATTAAGCAAAATCTTTTCGTCGGCTCGAAAAAGTACTATAGAAAACGTTGTCTGAAATTCGTCACTCGTCGTGAGAGAAGGTGGTCTAAAAGCTATTAAGACTACGATAGCAGGTTCCGGATTAACATTAAGACCTAGAAAGTAAGTTTAGTTTTAAATCATAATGCTTAGGATGCCTGTATGTATAGAAACATTATTCCTGTATGTCTTTGATAATTTCATGAGTATCTCATTAAAATTCAGTGCTAGCGTCATTCTGTATTTCATTTATTAGGGAATGTAGAATTTTCTCACCATATTCTTTGATTGAATTTAAGCTCCAGGGAATGTTTGATACAAAGTAAATCACAGCGAGACGAGTATTAATGCTAATGAATTTTCTTTTTATTATGCCATAACTGATTGTCTGGCGCACTTTTAAATACCAAATTCTCTGATAGAATTTAAGCTCCAGGGAAAGCTTGATATAAAGTAAATCACAGCGGGTTAAGTGTTAATGCTAATGAATTTTCTTTTTATTATGCCATAACTGATTGTCTGGCGAACTTTTAAATACCTAGGTCATACCTAAACAAATTTGAGCCAACCACTGATTAAATATAAAAATGCTCCCTTTAAATTGTGTGCTCCCTTAAATTCAAAATCTCAGTTATTATTTTAAAACGGAAAGTAATTTGGCCTACGCTCATTTCATTATAACTAAGGTTAGATATGAGTACTGGAAAGTGGAATGAAGTTACTGACTACTAGTGGAGAAGTACGGGTTGTTTCCCGTGTTGTCTAGGTAAATTATTTTCAACAAAACAGGGTGTCAACACACTGGTACTGTGAGCCTGGTTTTAGAAAATGAATAGGAGTTGAGGAAAAGGGCCGAAAATACAGTAAGTACATAAAAGGGTGTAATCGGCGTTCATTACAATAATATTAATACGAATTTATCATATATCTATAAAAACATTCCTTTAATTAGTGAAAAATTCGTTTAACAACCAGTAAAACACGAAATGAAACATACAAACAAGACAAAGAAAGTACATTTTAATGCAGGTGCGTTTTATTATACAGGGTGGTTAGCCATATTTTGACCCATTTTGATCCTAACTAACTCGTATTTGATAAAAGTTACGTCATTTTAGTTTGACAACGGGAAGTACCGAAAACAAAATGGGCGAATTTTAGGTATAGGACAATTTTGATATTTTAAATAGAATACCCGTATATTTTCCCAAAATCATAAAGCTTATTCTTTCCCTTTTTCAAAAATGTAATAAAAGTTGGTTATTTTTTTTAAATAAGGGATTTATTGAACCTGAAAAAACTGCATATCGATAAAAATTTAGCGGTTAATGTTATGAGAAGTCGGCTATGGAAACGAATTCACATTATCCCACATCAGTCGATCGCTTTTGACACATGCTTTCGCAGTAGAAGTTTAATGCCGGACATACACATTGGGCCAAGTCTGGCAAACCTCAGTCAACACGAATGTGTGTGAGGTTTATTTGTCGAGATTGGCCGCGGTTGGGCCAAGTTTGCCAGTGTTCGCTTCACTGTCGGTAAATCACAACAAATCAAAGGGATTCGAGCGTTGTTTGTGCCGTCTACACATTGGTACTTATTTGTCGCATCACGAAAGAAGAGTAGGAACACTTAGTTTACACATTAATATTTAAAGAGTGTCATCCTACTGGAACAACGACAGTACTTTCCGGTTTTTGGAACTTTATCAGGGGGAACCAACCGTATGGGATACAAAAAATAAATATCAAAGGACAAGTCAAAGGTAGTTTGTCAGGCAAACGACGCTTGGTTCCGAATTTCTGTCCAAATGGAAACTGCAGGTGGGGAAATCAAGAAGAAAAAGGAGTGTCATCTACCTTTTTTTTTCATCCCTTTTTCTTAAAAGTGGTGGCATTGGATAACGTTAAATAATTAAACAGACTTAGAGAAGCCACTGCTGTTGCAGCTGCAATAATTTTTTATGACAGTGGCACACACACTAAAGGGAGATCCTATGGCACTCGACGAGCGGTGTGTGCACGAAGATGTTATGTATGCCACCTTTCATAACTTGTAGTAACATCCAGGACCGTAGTACTTAATATGTACCATTTTTAATTCACGAATCAGTTCACCTATTAATATATTAGTCTAGAGTAATTGGATGTGATACCTGTCACTTATCACATACAACACGCCAGTTATAATTTAGGTATAAGTTTTATATATTTTTGGATCGAGGTATGTACAAAACTTATTACTTAAATGTAAGATATTGTGTTGCAATAGATTGCTACCCTTATTAGCAATGCTGTGTGATAGCGGCCGTTTGTCCTAAATTGTCATTTTTCGAATAATGTTAGCATGAAATGAAAATGGCGTCGTCTGATAATTGCGCGCTGAGGGCGCGGTATTATCAGCAGCGCGGTATTATCAGACTAGTGTTTATTTGATGCTATTTTTTTTCAGATGGCTGAGCCTCCTCCTGCCGCAAACTATATTTGCGATTTTTGTTGACTTCTTTGTACTAAATATCAAATAATGCTGTAAATAAAGCCTTATTTTTGGAACACGGTATTATCAAACAGGGGGCACGGTATTATCAGACTAGTCTGATAACACCGCGCTTTCATTGACTTTTGTTTTTTTCCTACCCCCTCTACTACCCTAGGTTAACTCGAAATTTGCCATTTGGACTTATTTACTATGCAAGTCTTCTATTGGCTGGCATCCATAAAGTTGGTATACATTACATCTAATGATTTTTAGAGCGTGTTGTCCTTAAGGGCGCGTCAATATCCGACTCTCCCCTAATTTTTCGCCAAGATCGATATTTTCACGAATGGTGTACGTAAGAATATCACACGGAGTAAGAAGCATGTCCACCTCTCTTTCACTCAGCAGCTGCCTGGCGCACACCTGCCTCTCTGGATCCCCGTCACTCTTCACGCTCGCGGTCAAAACCTAACATCTAAAATCTGGGCAACCATGGACGTGACAATCTTTTGCCAAGGCAACCTTATACTTTTGGGCAGGGGACAAAATAAGCTTTCATTTTATAAAAAAATCGATTAAATAACTGATGAGGGTATATTAATAACGCTTGCTCACCTGTTTATACCTAGCAACTTCATAGTTGGGCTAAGAGGAAAGTGAGCAACCTATATTTCTCCAATTCCTTGGGTCACATTCTCTCAGCTAATGCTAGTTTTTTTTTAATAAAAAATGGAGGAAATTGTTCCAAAAAGTTAATAAGAATTTGTATTATTTAACGGCATCGGCACGCGATTCAGCTAGGCAACCCATTTGCGATTTATCAATCTATATATTATCTAACATATAATCTTTGTCATCGTCAAATAACAGATGAGGGTATATATTTCTAATACCGGATCTTGCACTAACTGGGATGTCTGATACATTCATTTCAATCGTATCAATACCACTTAAATAATTATCCACTAAAGGCCTTGAACCATATGATAAATCGAGCTGATCATAACAAGGAATATCACATCTGCCTCTACCACTCGGAACATTATATTTTTTATAATTAATGTAGGAGAGTTTAAATTTTTTTATTCGAAATTTAATTTGGTCTTGTGATTTTATCATACCTTTTCTTTCTTCAAGCTTTTTAGCCATCGCTTTATAGATATCGATATACCGGTAACGGCTTTCGTCCATTAGCTGATATCCATTTATGTGGCAATTTCTAACATGACCTTTGTTTTCTTATCTGCCCAACTGCTGCCCCTTATTAAAGTTTGATTTATTCCCTCCACCACTGATTCACATGCTAACAAAAATATCTACCTAACTTTATGAACTAAACCACAACAAAAATATCAAATCAAAACCAAATCAAAAAGCAGGCTAAATACTAAATACTAACTTGGCTCCTTAATTTTAAGGTTATGTTTTGTTATGTTATCGAAAAATTGCCCCAATTTTAAAATTTAGTCATCGAAAATGTCCGACCTCACCAATAAACAGTAAAACTGAGTTTTGGTATACTCTATTTGATGTGGATCAAACACCAGGATCAAATTTTGATACTTCGGTGTTTACACGGATAGAAAAGTATGTGTGACGTCATTTCGTCCGTGGACCAAATATTTGGTAAGGAACGTCCCGTGTAAACGTTGCTAATGGCAATCAAATAAATAAAAAGGAGGAAACGTACTCAAATATACACAGCTACATGGAAAAAAAATCTAAGTTCAAAGGCTGACTAGAAAAAAGTTAAAGTTATTCAAAGAGCACAAATTCCTTTTTCTTCGTGACTTCCCGCAGCAATGGCAGCTCCAACCGATACTTTCTTTTTGCTTATGCTATTTTAAGCTCAATCCCAAACAAATTAGGGGGAGTAATCGCCTTAGTTTATTCGTCTAAGTTTGTGGATATATTTTTCTATATTCAGAAATTTAAAGAAAAGGGCTTAAAAATTTTAAAAATGTAGGGAAAATTTAGTTATTGGATAAAAGGCTAAAAAAAATTGTCACAGTACATATTCGATCGCCCTGGTACAAACAGATCAACAAACTAAACTATATAGGTTTATTGTGTCCAGCGCCACCTGCCGCAAAACTAATAAAATCATATCTACCATCTGGCATTACTGTTTGTAAACGTAACGCACACCTGTCGTAAGTGTCTGACCGCAGGTCTACTGTCACCAATCGCTATTACGCGTAGCATGAACCTCAATTTAGCGTTTAAGTTTGATCTCTCTATGTTCTTGAGTTGATTTCGTGTTAGATATGATATTAGGTTTTTCTAACATTGAGCAATTCATAGCTAATAGATGAAGGATGAAATGATGCGATTTCAGTAAGAAAGAAATCGGTGTGCATTCTGATGCCTTTTAAGATACTTTACACAACTAGAGCACTATGTAAAATTCGACCTATCCTATTGGTGGATCCGTCTCGTATTACAATACAATTTGCCGCACAAGAGCTTTCGTGGTTGAGAGGTTTAGATGGTTGGGTCCACCAATCAGTGCTGTGATTGTCTTCATAGAGAGTGCAGCAGCGATTTTTGCAAACCGGCAAGTGAGTCACTAACCTGTGTTGTAAAATTTTAAATATATATCTAATAACCTTTTTCGTGTTAGGCTTTACCAAATTGTAAATATTAGTATTTAGGTTTCATCTCCAATGGATGATGCAGGGGGCGGCGGCGCCCCCAAGTCTAATTTTGATACAAATGTTTTTTTGTCGCAAAAAGAAGTCGAAAATATAATTTTGGGTGAGCAAGATATTCAAGGTCATAACGAGATCCGTAATTCTAGCGTTAATAAAGAGGGAAAAAATGGCGGTATACAGAATGTTAGCGAAAAAAACTTACAGAATAAGAATGTAAAAATTCCGTATCAACGATTATACACTATTAATGACGACCCCCCATACTTAGCGTGTGTAGAGGGTAGTGATGGGAAAGAAAATATAGGTAAATATAGTCAGTTAAAAATTGCTAAAGATATATTCAACTTAAAACTACAAGAAGTAAAAAAAGTTAATATTAAGGGTAGAAATAAAATAGGTATTGAATTTTTAAACTATAAGGCGGCTAATAAATTCGTGGAAGATTCCAAACATAAAGATAACGGTCTTAAAGTAACAATTCCATTTAATTTAACTTCTTGTAAGGGTGTAATTAGGAATGTCGATCCAGACATAGAGGTTGACTCGCTCCTGGAGGGGATCTCTTCTCCCTATAAAATAATACAAATAATAAGATTAAATAGAAGAGAACTTAAAAAAATAATCAAATCAATAATGATCAAGAAAATGATAACAGAAGTAAGGAATATATATATACTCCAACAAGATCAATCTTAATTACCTTTGATGGGACAACGTTACCCAAGGAAGTAAAGATTTATGGACTCAATATGAGAGTGAGCCCTTATATACCTCCAGTCACTCAATGCTACAATTGCCTTAGATATGGGCATATTAGAACTCAATGTAGAAGCAAAAAAAAATGTTTTATATGCGGACAGGAAGATCATGAAACCTATGTTAATGATGAGGGCACACAAACCCCCATCTGTGAAAAAAAATGTTATCATTGCAATAATATTGATCATATTTCGACCTCAAAACAGTGTAGCGAATATATTAGACAAAAAAATATTAAAAATATTATGATTTTTGAGAATGTCTCCTTCTATGAAGCGAGTCAATTGTGTCCTAAGACAAATACTAATAATGAAAATGTTAATCACCCAGCGGATTTTCCACATTTGAAAAGAAAACCTAATAATGCAGAAAATAATATTCCAATCTCGCAAAGAAGATTGGCTTTTCAACAAGAAAACACCAAACAAAAACGCTCTTATCAACAGATACTAACAAACCCCGCCAAAAAAAGAAACATAAGAAATAACACAACAGGATATGACAAAAATGAACATAATGAACAAATATTTTTTCCAAATTCAAGACCCGACAAAAGAAACCCCACCTTCTCAAGTGTAACACAATCCCCCCCTGCTTCCCAAGCTATACATAATAAAGCAGCTGCTTCTCCAGGAAATTTCATGGCTAGTTACACACCATCCTCATCATCCAAAACATATCATACACCACCTGAATATCAATTGACATTCTATAACTCTAACCAAGCTAAGCCTCAAAGTGCAATTCATCCTTCTAAGAAAAATTCAATCGATACAGAAATCCAAAACTATATAGATTTAGCTCCTACCCATATACGGAAAATTCTAAACAATTTATATAAAAAATCTGGTGACATATCATCTGATATGGAGCTGGAAAATGAATTCTAATAAACTATCACCCTACTTAACCTATGGCCACCATCTCCCCCAAATTAACAATCTTACAATGGAATGCTCGCAGCCTAATAGCGAACAGAGCTAATCTCATGACACTTATATGGGACTATAATCCAGATATTATTCTAATTAATGAAACCTGGTTCAAACCGGAACATAATTTTCACGTTAAAAACTATAAAACTCTGAGGAATGACCGCATTGATGGTCATGGCGGTGTTGCCATTTTCATTAAAAATAATATCATTCATTCGGAAATCCAAATTAAGCCCTTAGAACATAACGATGCAATCCAATTCCTAATAATTAAAATAAATAATATCAACGTTATCACAATGTACGCTCCTCATCAGAGTATATATCTAAAAGCCCAACTAGAAAATATGTTTAATAATCTTAGCGGGAGAACAATGCTGATGGGTGATGTAAATGGGCATCATCCAGACTGGGGCAGTAGTGTTACTAACACCAATGGCAGACAAGTTGCTGATTTCTTGGTAGAAAATGAATATATGATTCTGAATGATGGCTCTCCAACCAGAATTAGCGCTCCTAGTGAGAATTCAAGCCCTATAGATATAACGATTGCTGACCTATGGTTGGCGACTCACATCAGCTGGGGGGTGCTGCCGGACTGTGGATTTAGTGATCACTATCCTACTATAATTAAAATGAATTCGAACAACACTGCTATAAATGGAGATTTTACGACCCGATTCCCCCCCAAAAGAATTTTTTCTAAGGCCAATTGGCCTTTATATCAAAACTTAGTAGAACAAGAAATCCATAAGGCATCCGATTCTTCTGCTTATCATAGATTAAATGAGATCATACAATCCGCGGCTAACAAATTCATACCTAGAACAAAAGAAAAAATCAACGCAAAACCGGTAACCCGTGGTGGGACCAGGATTGCTCCGCATACTTAAAAAAAAGAAAGGAAGCACTTGAAGAATACAAGCACGCCCCCTCTTTGGAAAATTATATAAAACTTAAACACGCAATTGCCAAAACAAAAAAAATTTTTAAGAAAAGAAAAAAGGAGAAGTTCGTTATATTCTGTTCAAATCTAAATAGAAACTCTAACATAACCACGGTTTGGAATAAAATAAAAAAATTTTATGGGTCATACACAAAAACCAATAACAAAATAACCTCGAACAAAATAAGAAATGAAATTCTAATTAGAATGGAAAATATAAATTGGGATCCATCATTTAAACTCCAAAACATTAGGGAATACAGTCCGTTTAGTATGCAGGAGTTGAATGCGGCTTTGAGAGGTAAAAGAGATTCGGCCCCAGGATTGGACGAGGTGTCATATTCAATGATAATTAATTTGCCTTTCCAGGCCAAACAGTGCTTATTAAACATATACAACAACTCAATGAAAGGTGACCCAATTCCAAGGGCATGGAAGGAATATGTATTGCTGGCATTCTGCAAACCCAAAAAAGACTCAAACTGTGCAGACAATTTTAGACCTATAATTTTGGCTTCATGTTATGTCAAAACCTTGGAAATTATGATTAAAAACAGAATTGAATGGTTTACAGAGAACAAAAACACATTTCATATTCTACAAGCAGGGTTTAGGAAAAAAATGAGTGTACATAACAACTTGGCTTACTTAACAACATACATAACATTGGCTTTTAATCAAAACCTACCTGTGATCGCGGTATTTTTGGATATAAAGTCTGCATATGATAATGTCAACATAAACATACTTTACAAAATATTAAACAAACTGAAAATACCCATGGAATTGTGCAACATGATTTATAGGATATTGGAGAATAGAAAAATTTTCATAAGAAACACCAGCGGCGAACTGATAGGGCCGGTTACAGCCTGCAATGGACTCCCCCAGGGATCACCACTCAGTACAATTTTATTCAATATATACACTAAGGAAATATTTGATATTTTACAGGATGATGTCCAAATCATGGGATATGCAGACGATCTAGTACTGTTTGCTAAAGACAGAAACATAAAATTGGCCATTGAAAAGATTAACAGATCATTAGAAATAATTAATAACTGGTTAAATCAACACCAACTTAGTCTTTCAATCAACAAATGTGAATCTGTGATATTTACAAAGAGCAAAATAAGAGAGATCCCACCATCCATAACAATAAATGGCACGACAATTCCATACAAGAATAAAGTCAAATATCTGGGCATGAATCTGGATAGAAACTTAAATTGGAATGCGCAAGTGGAAGCAAGTTTACAGAAGGCAAGAATGGGAATTAACATTATAAAAAGCTTTTGCAGGATATGGTGGGGCGCTGACCCCGTAACCATTCACATGGCTTTTAATGGACTGGTTATGTCACATTTGGACTACGGGTCAATCCTTATAAAACCAATTAGCAAAAGAAATATAAATAAATTGAATACAATACAAAATCAAGGACTTAGGATTATTCTAGGATGCATGAAATCTACCCCAACTAACGCCTTGAGGGCCGAAGCTATGGTTATGGACCTGGAACACAGACGACGTTGGCTGGCTGTCAAATTTTTATCTACCATAATCAACCTCAACAATCACCCGCTAATTCCAATGCTAAAAAAAATTAAGGAGTATAAACAAAGAAATGTTAATTATTGGAGGGGTGAAGAAGTACCATATTTGGTTCAAGCCTATAATTACCACTGGCCATTCTTAAATAGAATAGATAAAAAGAACACTCTCCCATGTTATGATACCGAACTCGAAATACAAATACAAAATATAAACTGCTTAAATTTCAATTTGGTTAAGGGTGACCCCCATGCTTACATTAAATTCTTAGAAAAAACAGAAAAATTTAAGAACGAATACACATTTATATACACTGACGGACCCAAAAAGGACGGACGTACAGGATATGGTGTCCATTGCCCTAGCAAGAACTATAATTACTCATCCAGACTTCCGGATGAAGTTGACATATGTACAGCTGAGATAGTGGCAATTAATGAAGGAGCCAGATATGCTCTGATGAAGGATATTAAAGCCTGTATAATATTTACGGACTCAATGAGTGCCTTAGAGAAAATAAAAAAAAATTATTTAGATGCCGATAATGATAACGTTACCCTTGCCACAAAATTTTTATTGATAGAGGCCAATAACAATGATAATGATATAAAATTGGCTTGGATACCAGGACATGTAGGTATTAAAGGCAATGAGAGGGCTGACAAACTGGCCAATGTTGGAAGAATGCTTAACATTCCTAAGAACATGCCTTTGGAAACGTCTCATATATTGATCATGATAAAAAATAGAATAAAAAGGGAGCATGATCAATCTTGGAAGGACTCCCTGAAATATAAAGGGAGATGGTATGCCAGGGTCCAAGACTCTTTCCCCACTTCAAAATGGTATAAGAAATTTCCCTTCATAGACCGTAGACACATTACGACTATTATCAGAATGAGAACAGGACATTGTCTTAATAATGAGCATTTATATAAAATAGGGATTAAAAATGACCCAGCGTGCGAATGTGGGCAGGTTGAAAGTTTGAATCACATCTTTTTTGAATGTCCGATTAACATGATTCCTGGTTTTGATCTTTATGAGAATATTACAAGAGAGGGAATTACTCCGCCTTTGGAAATTTCGACAGTTTTGTCTAATTTAAATACCAATATAATTAAACAAATAAATAAATTCCTTAAATATAACGAAATTAAACTTTGATATATGTTGCTCACCTTTCAGATATTTTCCTTTTCTGTGGCTAGCAGAATGATAATTGGGTAAGGCCTAACACAATACCCATCCCCATCCATCCGAGGCAACTCCCATTTTGAAATGTCCTAGATCTCCCGTTGCCCGAGATCGAGAAGAGTTATAAATCCTTTGTTGTGTTGTTGAACTAATTTTCTAGCTCACTGAAGTGCCGAGAAGAAAGGAAGAGAGAAGCAAAACCAAACTATAAAAACGACAAGCTCACAGCACTTTTGAAAGAATAGTCAGTGTTTGGGATATGACTTAGAGTCAGACCCACCCCAAACACACCCTGAATGTGCTGGCAAATTGTCCTTGAAAGGAACAGAAGCCAATAATACATTTAAGACAAGACAAGGGTCCACCAATGGAGATCGGTCGTTGGGTCTCATCTAGACGGCCCGGGTTTAAACCCTGTTGCTTTTTTTATTATTTTTTTTAAGATTATGATTCTAAACAGTTTTTTTCTTGATTTTGGGTATGTCTTGGGTTAGGTTGGGTTAGCACTTGGCTAGTTTCATTTTATTGGGCCCCCGTAGCGAGCGAAGCGAGCAGAGGGCCATGCAGATCGGCCAATAGGAGAGGCCGATTTTTACATAGTGCCCTACTTGTGTAAAAGATCTTAAGATGGCATTATGATTCAAGTGATGAGATCCTTTACACAAATAGTGCACTATATAAAAATTGGCCTTTCCTATTGGTCGATCCGCATGGCCCTCCGCTCGTTTCGCTCGCTACGGGGGCTCCAGAAAAGGAAACTAACCAAGTGCTATCCCAAGACATACTCAAAATCAAGAAAAAACTGTTTAGAAACATAATCTTAAAAAAAAAAAATAAAAAAAAGCAACGGGGTTTGAACCCGGACCGTCCAGGTGAGACCCAGGTGTCTAAACCTCTACACCAGGAGAGCTCTTGACAAAAATTGATTGCATCACGAAGACATATTGTAATACGAGATGGATCGACCAATAGGAGAGGTCGATTTTTACATAGTGCACTATTTGTGTAAAGGATCTAAAAAGGCAAATGATTGCATCACGAAGACATATTGTAATACGAGATGGATCGGCATTTAAAGATCCTTTACAAGCGTAGCCGACTATATCCGTGATGCAATTAATTTCTCGCAAGAGCTCTCGTGGTGTAGAGGTTTAGATCGTTGGGTCTCACCTGGAAAACACGGGTTCGAACCTCGTTGCTTTTTTTTATTATTTTTTTTAAGATCATGTTTCTAAACAGTTTTTTTTTCTTGATTTTGGGTATGTCTTGGGTTAGATTGGGTTAGCACCTGGTTAGTTTCCTTTTCTTGAACCCCCGTAGCGAGCGAAGCGAGCGGAGGGCCATGCGGATAGACCAATAGGAGAGGCCGATTTTGATATAGTCGGCTACGCCTGTAAAGGATCTTAAAACGTGATGGATCGACCACGGCGTGCATTGGAGAAAAGATACCTGCAATCTCCATTTGAATTTATTTACCTACTAGAGGGCGATACCATAGGATGTGCAACCTGGGAAATTTGGTTTTGATCCATGCTAGGAAAAGTAAAATGCCATTTTTGAAAAAGAAACAATATTTATTTATATATGAAAAACTGAAATACTTTGCCATTGTGGCTTTAATCATCAGTTGCTCTCTTTTGCAATAAAAGGTTTCGCAAATGGAACAAATTGCAAAAGAATTAAAATGATTTTCATTTTGTCAACATTACAGACCGTCTGCCATGATGTTTTCTAGCGTCGTTTTGATCAAGCAGATCATAAAGTTTTTTGTATAATGAAGAATTTTTGGCTCCAAATTAACAGTGAACTGGTAATAGTGGGATTTTGTGAATAATATGCTTTTAGAATTTTAGTCATTTCGTTGGTTGTAAGTCATTTTTAATGGTAAAAATCGATCTAGAAGTAACCACTCAATGGCTACTAACATGGCTAGCCATGGATTTTCAGGCTTGATTATGTGATGTGTATAGATGTTTTTATCGTAATGCCTGATTTCAGTTATATTGTTAAAGGTTTTTTGGGGGAAGAAATATGTCATTTGCTTTGTTATTTCTGTACTCTAATATTTAGGGAGTGTCAAGTAATTGACATTGACATCAAAAAAAAAAAATGAAAAATAGTCTTTGTTGTCAATTTTTAATTTGACATTGACCTTGAAATATTGACTAGAAATAATTTTTTACCATGCCTACTATAATAATATTATTTTATTAATAATGGCAATCATGATATTAGGAAAAAGTCTGTTGAATAATTACAATATTTCTTCAGTAATAGATATCAGAATGGTGGTGGATGTACATACTAGACCGTTCGAAAACCTTAAAATGCAGCCTGCCTGTATGACTCCAAAGGAGCTATCCGATAATGATGATTGGGCCACATCATTAGTACTCGATCCAGTTTTGGGATTTAACTCTCATAAAATGAATATGCGTTATCGACCCCTTAGAGCCAATACATCAGAACTGAAAAAAATAGTGGAGAATTTTGTGAGAAATCAAGATTATGAGAAAGCTTATAGTCATATTTCGAAAGGGGAGTGGATGCCACGTCTAAGATCTAAAACCCAACAGAGGAAACTACAAGAACATGTAAGAAACTTATTTTCTTTTTTCACTTACCTTGCAACATGAACAGTTCATACTTAAACTTGAATTTTGTGGTCTTAATAATAGACTCTGTAAATACCTTGGTACTATTTTGAAATAACATCTGGTACCTACCTACTCTACAGAATATATGATATAAGTAGGGGTAGGAAGGGTCATCTCTGTGAATTTGCTTTAGTTGAGAAGGTAGGTATACAGTTTACCTGCTTTTTTTATATGCCAAATGTTTAATTTTCTTAACACTTATTGTTGATGCATCAGTGGTGTCTATAGAAATTATCCTTCTGCAAGAGTCCTTTCTACCTGTGGCTGTGCTATATTTGTTTGGTAGGAATTTGACACCACACAGTTTGGTAATACTTTACTTGTCCAATTTAATAATCATTGGTATAGACCTGTACAGGGTGATCCCCTATAACTTTTTTATTTTAAGTGTCCCAAAAAAATGAAATGTGTGGTTATGTAGGTAGTAAAAAATACTTTTTATCTGCATATAAAAAATATTGGAAAAATGATCAGTATGCAGGGAAAAACAAAAAGTTTTTTTTTTCAATGAAAAACTTTATATATGCTATAAACAGTTGAAAATCGGTACTTTGGCCACTTTTCACCTTGGTAGCAAGGAGATCATTAGAGATGGAGTAAAATTAATTTCACATTCCTATCTTAACTTTTCAAGAGCTATCTGACGGTACTAACTGGCAGGCGGTACCAAATCTGGTACCTCGGTCGGTACCATCAATTAGCACCATCAGATAGCTCTTGGAAAGTTAAGACAGGAATGTAAAATTCATTTTACTCCACCTCTAATGATCTTCTTGTTACCAAGGTGAAAAGTAGCCAAAGTACTGATTTTCAACTGTTTTATAGCTGGGAAACTACTAACTCTAGAGGTATAACACCATACATAAAATATGCTTAGAATTTTACGAGAAATCGAAAAATAAATTCATATATAGGGTGTTTCATTGAAAAAAAAATTAACTTTTTGTTTTTCCCTGCATACTGATCATTTTTCCAATATTTTTTATATGAAGATAAAAAGTATTTTTCACTACCTACATAACCATAATTTTAATTTTTTGGAACACTAAAAATAAAAAAGTTAAAGGGGGGCGACATTGTAGGGGATCCCCCTGTCCATTTTTGGTTGTACTAAGAAATTAAAGAGACGTTTTTGAAGTAAGTTCCTTTTCAAACATTTCTTCTTAGCATTCTTTTAGAAGGACTGCAGAATTTCTTTTTTATACAGGGTGACAAAAAAGTTGAATAATAATTTTTTTTTTGGAGGAATAAAGTAACCATACTTCTCAATTTGCAGCAAAATACTACATAAGAACTTTGGTTCAAATCCTCCCCTCTTTTCAGATGTCAATTTCCTCCACTGACAAGTTGTATCAGTATAAAAATCGACTATTTATAATGTTAACAAACGGAGTAAAAAAAATCAAATAAGTATTTTACTTTTTGGTCACTCTGTATAAAAAAATATGTTTATTTCAACGACAATCATATTTTTTTAACAAGCTAAATTTTTTATGAAGAATGACTTTTTATCGAGAAATGCACTTTTTGGTTCATTTCTCCTCTTGTCTACCCGATCACCGGAGTTTGTATTTCGAAAAGGCAAAAATACTGTTCTTGGTATCTTAGACCTTTTCAGAGGTTACAGTTTGACACTGTATAGATAGATAGATAAACTTTTATTTATTCCTTATAACAGTGAGTTACAGAAGCCAAACTAGGCACGGAACAGTGTCATAAATACAACAAAAGAACTAGAAATATAGGTATATTGTACATACATTCAACAAATACTATTCTATACAATCCTATAGGATAACAAACATAA
>MU188799.1:0-12542 GCA_016904865.1 Pissodes strobi
GTTTGATAATGGCCAAACAAATATTTGTTTGAATAAAAATTAATATTTATTTGATTTATTTTTGAGATTTTCTTTGTTCGAAATAAATATTTATTCCGAACAAACAATATGATTTTAAAATCGTTGGTCACATCAAACAAAAATAACTTTAAAACAAATAAAATTATTTTGATTCAAAAAAGAGAAATTATTACATACAAATACCCAAATGTTTGGCTTAAATACCAGACCTATTTAAATTAAAACATAAAGCTTTTGGAACAAAGACAACATATATTTTTTCAAAAAATTTTGTGTTTTGATTGAAATCCCAGGTATACTTGCCCCAAAAGCTTTGTGTTTTAATTTAAACAGGTCGGTTTTTTAAACCAATGCTTTGGATATTTGCAGGAAATAATTTCTCTTATTTAAATCAAATTATTTTTATTTGACATAACAATTTCATTAATTTGATTCAAATACGTAAATTATTTAGTTATCGAAACCGTGCATTGGTAATAAATAGTTGTTTATTTATTTTGAATAATTGTATTAAGTTGACTGTTCAATCTTTACTGTTTGTGTTGCTGATGACTTAAATAAAAAAAAAAGAAACTTTTGCTGTTGTAAATATGTGTTGATCATGCTAAAAGGACTATTTATTGAATCCATTTCGATGAATGATTAGAAGTCAGTTTCATTAGCAAATAAAAAAGCTATAACAAACCTGTAGCAATTTAAAAAACATAAAAAAACACTGTTATTATTCTTAAGACGTATTTAGGTTTCACGTTTGAACTATATATTTTTTAGTTTTTTTTTAATTGGTAAAGATTCCAAGATCCGAACTCTATATAACCCACCGATTTCTAAAAGGCATGTTAGAACACTTAAGGTTTAATTACCAAATTCATGACAGGAATAGTTGACCACAGTAAATAAAATAAAAGTTTAAAAGTGCTATTCAAGGAACATTTTTATTCAAATAATTTTTATAATGAAAAAGCTACCATTATAAACTAAAAAAATCTGATTCAACTATAGTTGCAATACATGCATATTTTTCTTTTCTACATAATAAATAAGAATAACAAACATTATTATTACTAAATAGGTTTTATCTAAAAGCTTGAAACATTGCTCTAAAACCTGCTGGCTTCAGTTCAGCCAATACAAGAGTAAACTTATTGCTATTATCATTAAATATAATGCTTAATCAGTCCAAATTTAGGTACGTCACTTACCACTATAACAAATCCTATCCAACTATCTCAAAAAGTTTTTCCTAAAGAAAACTATCACCGGTTTATTTAGACTTGATACAGCTTACAAGAACAATAAAATGTTGTAATAAAGAAATGTGTAACTTGATTGAAAAATAGTTGACAAGGATGATAGTTATCCATAGTAACTAAAATGAAATTTGAACAGTGCATCAAGCAATGTACATCGTTATTCTTAAAAATATAATAAAAAACAAACAAAACAGTTATATTCTCTGAAAACATAAAAATATCAGATCCCCGGATTCTGAAAACTTAGGGGTCTAAGGGCAGTCAATTTCTGAACTTTTTGTGTAATAACGATACATATAGAGAGTTAGTCCATAAAACCTCAAAAAGTTGCGAATTTGACCGGGTCTATGCCCTTAAACTTTTACGGGATTCAAATTTTAACCTGGTTTAAATCTTTGTGAATCTGGATGAGGTTGTTAAATCATTATAAACTAAAAACATCTTTGTTTTTTCTAAACACTAGATTACTTGATTAAATTAACAGGACAAACAACTACCTCTCCAGATCCAGTATAATGCGTACTGAAGGGAAATGGCACATTAAGATTATCAAAAGCAAAATACGTTATTGCTTTTTCATTTAATGCTATTTCAAAAGCTTGGAACATTGCGTTAAAACCTGCTGTCTCCAGTTCAGCCAATACAAGAGAAAACTTATTGCTATTGTCAACAATTATGTGTTTAATGAGTCCAAATTTAGGTAAAACATCTAAATCCCCCAGCTCTATAAGAAAACCTACCTTTAAAATAACATTATTAACACTAACCCAGGACACAGTATTCGCATTTTCACTGAAATCTATATTTAATCCGTATTCCTCCAATAAGTTTACATCAAATCGAATAGGATCCATTTTTATATCATCTGTAAAACCATGCTGACTTAAAATTCTATTAGAAAACTTAAGGGAATCTTTCACAAATATTGTTTCAAGAATATTTTTTCTACATGTAGTAGCATTTACAACGGCTTTTAATTTTTTGTGATATGCCTCAAACTTCATGCACCATATATTTCTAGGCGGGCCAATTTTTAAAATTAAATTGGGATAGTGAAGAAGCAAATGAAATTTGGGTTTTAACGATTCATTAAATATTTCACAGAACATTGTGTGATGTTCCTCAATAATAACACTAAGGTATTGAAGCTTATCTTTTGTAAAACAACGGCTTAATAAAATCTGAATCATTTCAAAAATTAAAATATAAAATCTCCAGACAGGTTCGTCAGTTGGCACTAAGTCGCCAACAAGAATACCAAAATAAACACTTAAAGAAAGCATTTCAGCTGACGAAATAATAATACATTTGTTTTTTAGATGAGCCATCTTAATTTGAGGCATTGGATTACCAACATCACATTTTGAAAATGTAAAAAATTTGATTCGTTCATTAAGATTTTCAAGAGTAAAGTATTTTTTTGTTATTAAGTGGCTAATTAAAAACGCCATATCATAACGAAGGACACCTTCTAATAGATCGTGCATTAAGTCCACTGAAATATTTTTTGCTACGTGAAAATTGGGCAGTTTGTGCCAGATACAAATTTCTTTTATTCCATGACTTAAACGAACAGAATCTATTTTATAATTTTCAACAGTACGTAATGAAGCACTATTTTCAATTGTATCAATCTTAGTTCTGTCTCGGGAAGAGCGACATATTCGACAAAAATATTCTGAACTAAAACTCTCAGTAAATCCTAGTACTGAATTAAGACCTAAATTGTCACCAATAATTAAAAAGAGAGTAAAATAGACTTTTGAAATTCCATTTTTTGTAAGTATAGTTATACCTTCTGTTTCCAAAAATAGGAGTTCATCGATAAGACTTGAAAAAACTCTGTTATTTCCATAAGCTGATCTGTCATTTGAATAAAAGAGCTGGGTTAGCAAAATGTTTTCCAATGATGAGGCATGCTGAGGAGGTATACAAGCTAAAGATATATATACTGCACCTATTTTATACAATCCTGCTCTAGAGCCTAATACATTACATGGTTCAAAATCATCAAAAAAGAGGATTATTGGAAACACTGTTTTTTTATCAAAGTTAGATTTCAAATTATTCCAAAGAGATCCTTGATATATACTAGTCAAGGTATCTTGAGAAAGAGATTCAATTTCTATGTAATTCAGAATATCTTCATAGACATTTGGCAATTGAAGAAAAAGTTTTAGTTTTGATTTTAAACAGATTTTTTTCCCTTCTGCTTTTTTAATATCAATTTCTGGGGGAGCAGTTGAACTAATACGAGATAACACAGGTCGCGATCCAATAAAAAACGACTCTGGTCGAAGAAAACTGTCACAGTTTTCAAAATATTTAAACCTTAAATATTCAGATTTCAGGTCATTAAAATGCTTATTAATTTGAAGAAATGTCTCAGATATTGCGTTCTCTGCTGATTTATCTTCAGTAATGGATAACTTGTTGAGAAACGCAACATGTATATCTCCAACAAGCTCATGGCTATGATCAATAATGGTTTGGACTACATTTCGGGGTACTGATGCATTACTGTAAAGTCGAGAAATAAATTTAACTACAAAATTACAATTATCAACATTGTTATTAATGTTAATAGAAGCAGTTTGATGAATGCTAGCTGTTGAACTCTCGGTACTAACATTTTCAATTAAATCGGTTACTTCAGAAGAAACTGAAACAATATTATTTGACTGATTAGCCGTAGATGATTTTGGGGGAGCTGTAATATTATCACCATTCACATGATCATATCTAAAATGTTTTTTAAGAGCACGTAGATTGTTAAATGAACGATTACAGTCCTTTTGAGCACACATATATTTTTCCAAATACTGATACGTCCTAAGATGTGTGATTAGAGTCAGGTAAGACAGGAACTCTTTTTCACACTTAAAACATTTATATCTATTAAGCTTTTCCATTGGAAAATCTTTTATTTAAAGTTGCGAAAAACGTGAAAGAACTAAAAGTTATTTTGTTATCAAAAGAGGGGATTTGTAGGTTTTCCCTTAAAGAAAATTAAAGCCCTACCAATCACATGGAAAACTCGACACCAAAGCAAAATGCTGAATATTGGCTATAAAAAGCAGGAGACAGAGGTTTACACAAGACTTATGACGATTTTACACAAATTTACACAAATTATTACACAAGTAATTACAGAAATTCATTTATCCATGGTATTTGGATATCCTTTTTTGTTTTGTATTTAAAAATTACCCACTGAATTAAATACCACAAGTGCATAACTTCATAAGGGTATTTAGCGTCAAGCACTTGGTATGCTTTGAAGCAAAATTCTACTGCATCGAGAACTGAATCGCACTTATACTCTACGTTATTGATAACTACAAAGCTATTTAGTACATTACCCAAGTGTTGACCCAAAAGCAAAATATAGGGTTGCACTGTCAAACCTTTTTTATACATTGCATTCACTCTCTCCTCTTTTATCTTTTCCACATCTCCAGGGGTTTTCACTAAAACCATTAATGCATCTCTGGATTCTGCTATTGAAGGCTTCCATGCCTTCTTGCCATTTATTTTAGTTCTTCCTTTTGGAGGTAATAATGCCGGCAACAAATATAGCTGGATCGCAGTTTTCGAATCTGAAACATAATATTGACTTTTTGTAATTATTTTTTCAGTTGTTTTTTTTTGTGTGGTGCCTTGTCAGGTAAGTGAATAGGGTTGCAACGATTAGAAGGTAAGTAAGAATATTATGTTTGATATCATACTGCTTGTGTTGCAGGTTCCCAGGAGAATAGCCTTTTAAAAATGGTTTTGAGAAGCATTAAAGAGATCTAGAAAAGCTTGAAATGTGTCAGAAAAGGGTTTTCCAAAACATTAAAAAGCCTGGAAGTCTGAAATACATGTGGAAAAGTGTCTTCAAAAGCCTGCAAAAGATCTATAAAAGCCTGGAAAGAGAGTGAAATAACCTGAAGAGGGTTTGAAAAACTGGAAAAAATCTTAAAAGACCTAACAAGTTCCTGAAAATGATTTTAAAGCCTTTAACATAAAATACCTTTTTTTAAATACTTGTTTTATGTGTTATTATAAGAAATAATAATTAAAGATTTGTTTACTTTTATATATTAATCAACGATTTACCTCTAGTAATATCCCCTTGGAGTAATGTTGCAATGGTGTCATCTGTCCCCGATAAAGTGTCTTTTTTGGTATTAAAAATTTTAATAAAAAGTTCAGGAAATTCGGCACTTATGTCTGGAGGCTGGTATTGGTGGACTTGTCCAAAATCATAAGCCACCTGTAATAAATATTTTTTATTACTTATAGAATAATGCAATGCTAAATTGCTTTACAATATATACAATAGGTATTATTATACTTATTAATTTATATATATTTTCATATTCAAATGCTAAATATATTTTTGAATAGATAGTTTCAGATTTTAAAAACAAAAGCTTACCAATTCAGGAGCAATTTGCGTTTGCAAAACTGGCCATTCAGTTAGATAATCAGCTATCGTGAGGCTTTTGCTGTTTTTTCTTATGGGATAGGTTATTTTCCAGTGTCTCAATACATCCGAAAAAGGCTCAAAATTGAGCTTGAGCCATGCTACACTATCTTGGGCTTCAGCATTTACTTCTTCCAGTTCAGGCTCAGCTTAAAAGTAATTTCATTATCTTAGAGATATATAATAATGTATTGTTTATTATTGGATGAACAGAGGGTTATATTTAAAAAATAAAATAAAACCAGTTATAAGCTGTAGCTGATCTATGAAACATTTAACGTGCCAATGCACTGAAAACTTAACATTCACAAAGATTTAAACCGGGTTTAAAATTTTAAGGGTACCTATATGAAACTTTGTGGTTTAAGAATTAAATAAGTGGTGGTAATATTCTTAAAGCATAAAAAGTTCAGAATGTAAAAGCTTCTACACTCTACTTTCAGTGCATGGATCTATATTTTAACAGTTTAAACTTGTTGTTACTATTTTGAAATTGTTGGATTATTTTTATTAGACTAGTTTTTTGCATGTATGTAAGTATGTGTGTGTTTTCATGATTGAGGTGTCATTTTATTTGTATTGATGTGACACAGGCTATAAAAAATATAATTTGTAGCTAGGAAGAAAATACTTAAAACAAAAAAAATAATCTATTTATATGCAAAATACTTACCAGAAGTGCCAGGTTTTGTAGTTTTTTGAAAACTTTTGTTAATAGTTTTTAATAAGTGTAGTCGATTGCGGTATTTATCAACCAACTTTCCTCTCGCTCTTTCCGACTTATTTAGGCTTGATTCTTTTTTGGTAATTGCATCCACAAAATATGTGGTTTCCTTTTCTTTAGGAAATATTTCAGTGAGCGTTTTGGCTAAGTATTGAAATGCATTACGGTCGATTTTTTTATATTTATTTAAAGCGCTTGTGATGACAATGTCACAGATCCTGTCTCTGTCTGAGTTTGTTAAAACTTGACACTTACATTTTTGGATCAGGGCTGCGCCTATTAGATCTTGTTCAAATATTTGCTTTAGGTTTAAGACTTCTGTGTATGTTATCGTTTTAATTGTATCTTCGCTTGAAGGGTAAAGATCCGAGTCAAGAGTAACTGTGCTTAAAGAGGTGTTCTCTACAAAAACCACAGGAAGGTTTTCTAATTTCGTGTCAGCTAAAATGGAGGTACTTGCAATTTTAGTGTCCGGGTTATCACCTTCAGTATTTAATTGTTTTATTGGGTTAAACTTTTTTCTAACAGGCTCATCACTCTCATCACCCTCATCGGTTTTAGCCTAAAAATAATAGGTAAAGTTTTTTTTCTAGATAAAATATAAGTTCTAATTTTTTTTTTTTTGATGCACGTTTGACTTTTAAGGTTAAAGTTTGATTAAAAAAATTTTGATAGAAAGAAATTACGTTAAATAATTTTCGGTTTTTACCTTTCCAACCGCAAAGTGGTATATATAGGGAAGCTATTATTTATAATGTTCAAAAAAAAAAAAATTAGGTAACATTTTGAATGGGCCGAGGAGACGTTTCTAAGCTTGTAGATTTTATTATGGTGTTTGTTTGTCAGTCTGTACTACAAAATTCCGAAGCCGCTTAACCGATGTTGATTAAATTTTCAAGGTGTATAATAGTACTTGATCTAATAGAATATTAAATGAGTTTGGTTAAAATTGGACACTCAGGGGCGGAATGTTTTGAAAAATCAAATTTTTGCACAAAATATGGCATGTGGGATATCAAATTAAAGGAAATTTTTCATACTTTAATGCAAAAACATTAAAAAGCTTCATACCATTCAGGGGTATAATGTAAAAATGTAAAAATTTGAAATAATACACTTGACTGAGACTAAATCTTACCAATAGCTCAATGCCCCTTTTAAGGCGTACTTTGTCACCTATTATATTATTTGTAACCACATTTAAATCGTTTTCGGTCAGGCTCCGCAACACCTCTATGTCGTCAATATTTTGATCTAAAAATCAAACAAGAATAAAAAAAAATTATGTGCCTAACCTTTATAAGCACACAACTGAAGTGAAAGATATATTAGAAATTGAGTTTTTATTATTTTTTTAAGTTTTTTTTCAACTCTTGCCCCCGGTTTCGTTATTTTTTTTTATTTATTTCTTTTTTCAATTTTTTTTTCACCGAAAACCGCGTTTCTCTAACTTATTTTTAATTATTTTTTTTTAATTTGGTTTTATAATACTTTTATTAACTTTCCGAACAATCTTGTTTTTTTTATTATTTTTTTCTTATTTCGTTTTATAATACTTTTATTAACTTTCCGAACATTTTTTACGCGTTTTCAATTTTTCTTAATTTTCTCAAAATATTTTGCTTTTTTTTTCATAAAACATTTTTTTTTCTTCTCATTTTTGCCATCTCCGACCTCGTAGCTGAACTCCTTCGTCTTTTTTTCGCCCAAAAAACCGCGTTTCTCTAACTTTATTATTATTAATTTTTTTTCTTATTTCGTTTTATAATACTTTTAATAACTTTCCGAACAATTTTTTAGTTTTTTTTTCATTTTTTTTTCGAATTTTTTGAAAATTTTGGGTATCCGGGGACGTGGAGTATAATACCCATCCCCACTGATGACCCCGTGGCTTTCGTCCAAGATCCGCATTTTACCCCGGCTATACATGTCCTGAAAATGTCAACTCTCTAGCTATACTCGAACATGCTTAATTAAACTGGTGTTTCACTTTGCTTTATTTAAAAAAACTACAAAATTTTCCAAAAAATGCGAAAAACTTGAAAATAACGTCAAAAATTGTTCGGAAAGCTAATATAAAACGAAATGAAAAAAAAACAAAAAAAAAACGTAAAAAATTGTTCGGAAGGTTAATAAAAGAATTATAAAAAGAAATAAGTAAAAAACAAATATAAAAAAACGTAAAAAATTGTTCGGAAAGTTAATAAAAGCATTATAAAAAGAAATAAGAAAAGAGAAAAATAGAAAAAAAAGGTTTGAGAAATGCTGTTTTCGGCGAAAAAAAGTTGAAAAATAAAACAAAAAAAAAATTAGAAACAAAAAGTATCGATGCTGCGGGCAAGAGTTGAAGAAAAAAAAACTTTAAAAAAATAATTAAAAACACAATTCCTAAGAAGTTTCATTTCATTTGTGTGCTTATGAGATGAGGCACATAATTTTTTGGATTAAAGATCACCGTTGCTGCAGTTCCACTTGTACACAAACTAATTTTGCATACGATTTTTTTTTATCGTTTTTTGGATGGTTTTGGCGATATTAATATATTATAGTATTTTAACTTTTTTTTATTTTATTTATTAATTTTTTTATTTTTTTAATTACTCATTTTGCTTTGGCGTAATTTTTAATAGATTGGGTTATATTGGGTTAAATTATTGTTGGTAGTTAAAGTTGATAAAATTTAATTAGAGTCCTTATTTAATAAAAAAGTTGATGAGGGGTTTGAAATCCGACGTTTCATCTTCGAGATGTCATCAACTTTTTTTTTGAATAGGCGCTTTAATTAAATGTAATTAACCTAAACTATTCAAAACTACGCCAAAGCAAAATAAAAAATTAAAAAAAAAAGAATTAAAAAATAAAAAAATTTTTAAATACATATTCATATTAATAACGCCAATATCACCTGAAAAACGATAAAAAAAATAGGTTCGTTTTAATAAAAGAAATTTGATGATGGCCCCTCGAAGACAAAATGTTGGATTCCAAACTGAATACCACCATTGGATAGAGCGGAAAAAATGGTAATGCAAAAGGGCAATTCAATTTGAAATCCGTTTTTAAATAAGCCCAGGAAAAAAATAAATCGATTTTTCAAAATTTTGTTTTTTTTTCGAATATCTCCGAAAATACTCGGAATTTTAAAACTTTTTAAGCGGCATATTGTTAGGCAACTAAATGCGCAATTTTGCCCTAATTTGACCGAGATTTTATCTCTTACGGTTTTCGAGATCCTCATACACAGACTCGAATTCGAGCCACCCTGTACATGTCTTATATTTTTTGTTACATATTTTAAAGTTAACATCAATTAAAAGATGAATTAAAAAAGCTCTAAGATTATTAATTTATAAACTGTTATTTATTACCTATAGATAGGAGAATTTATTTAATCATAATTATCATACAGGATGTTTTAACGAAAAGGCGACAGAGGCTTTTTCGGGGAGGTATTTGTCGGATATATTTGGAAATATGCTCTGACGCGTCGTTTTTTACAAGGGGGACACTTTTTACCACTATGATATTTCAATAGACTTACACCCCCCTTATAGGGAACATGTTTTAAAATACTTTTGATTCTCATCATTACAATACGTCGTATATTTTTTCAAAAATAGATTCAATAGTTTTCGAGATTCCCCTGTCATTCTTAAGTTCGAACATGTCAATGTTATTTAAGCTGTTATGAAAATACAAACTACATTTTTTGAAAGAAGAATAGTTTTCTTTATGAAAAGCTAAAAGTGTGTATTCAAAACACAAAATAAAATCTCCCTTGATAAACAATGCTACACGAAAGGAATTACATCGAACAAATACTTGATGGCTTTTGAGAGTTCGTGGTATAGACAGACAGGCAGAAACCCCAAAAAAAATATCTGAAAAAATTTTTTGGACCATCCTAATATCATTCTTATACCTCGTTGGGGTTGGGAAACAGTGGTAGGTATTTAAAAATAAATGATTTACATAATATGATATTTTCTAGAGCTGCTATAATAAATTATAAATCTGCATTCTAATTTTTAAAGCTTAGGTTATTCTTTGTGTTAAGAAGGTACACCTTCTTTTTCCTCTTAAAAAGAAACTTTATTTGAGTGGAAATCAGATGAGAAAACTTTTAAATTTATGCTGGAATAAAATTTTTACACATTATGACATATCACAGCCACCATAATAATGGCAGATTTTTATGACTTTGGCCTATGTCACCTCAACGTTAACTTGCAAAAAATGACAGATCACTTAGGTACTTTATTATAAGAAAACAGTTTACACAACATAACCCTCCTTTAGCTGTTCCCAGTCAGATTAAAATTTTAAAGATTTTATATATTTGAATAGCTTGCTACATTGTTTAAAAGGCTATCTTATTCGTTTAACTAAAATAATTATTGTTTTATTTTAAATACTATTAGGTTTTATCGAAATAAAAAACAATTTGTTTCAAAACTGTGCTTCCATGGATCAAACAATTATTTACTCAGATTGAATAAATAGAGCTTTGAAGTACCTTTTAATTTATATTATATTATGGAGGTACAAGAACGGAAAGGACGCCATCGAACTTGTACAACGTAAAAAGAAAAAAATACTCAATCAGGATTATACGCCAAACTACCTAGGCGTACTAACTGTTGCACTACTGTAGTAATCGCGTGAATTCATCTGTAATGCTAGGTAGTAAGAGCAGAAAACAATTTTTAGGTATAATAAAACTCCCGCCTTTTTGATTATGAGAGAACGCTTCTTTTTACACACGATTAGTTATGTAACCTACCTAAGCAATATAATAAAAACGTAACTTACCTTGAAATGATGGCCACAAATGACTCAATCCCCACTCATTTAATGTATTTTCCATTATTCACAAGAAATATCTTTAAAAATGGCGACCTTCACCGGATACACTCGGCTCGATAAAATCTTTCGACGCGACGCGACGGCAGCAAAAATGAAACTAAGCTAAGCTAAGGGTGCGAGACGGGGTACGGGGTTGGACAAGTGGGGGCGCAAGCCCGCGCAACATCTAGTTAGTTGTGCGAGACTCGGATGACGCTGTAATCTTTGGTCCAAAATTCACAATCCTTAATTTAAAGCAACCTTTTTTTGTTTTAAATAATGGAGAGGTTTTCGTATCTCTAAGGATTTAAAGCGAATAAATATGTGTTTAATATGGGAAAAAGTATTGCTATCACGAGGCAAACAAATAACCAAAAAAAATCAAACACGCCCAGTTATTTAAATTAAAGAAATTTTATTTAACCTAAATATTTTTTATTTAAATCAAATAAAAAAAATCCAAACAAATATTTATTAAGATTTTTTTTCCAGATTTTTATCAGTGTACCCTAGCAATGTTGTCACTCGTAAATAGTAAATAGAACTTGTTTTTCTAAATCTGAATTTAGCATCAAATCCTACAGAATATATCAGCACTCCTTTTTTGTTCACTAAACACCAAATTCGATTTTTTTTCTCAATTATTTTTGACCTAAAGAGGTATTGTTTTTTTTCTCCCTGCGTATAGTTGGTAAATCTTTTCTCCGCCTATTTCATGGTATCAAAGTTTAAAAGTTGCTAAAAGCAGAAACACACAAAAACTTTGCACAGAATTATCATTTTGTGAGTTTGGAA
This sequence comes from Pissodes strobi, assembly GCA_016904865.1. NCBI lineage: Eukaryota > Metazoa > Arthropoda > Insecta > Coleoptera > Curculionidae > Pissodes > Pissodes strobi. The sequence goes on from MU188799.1 coordinate 12,110, forward strand.
TATCTTTTCGCACTTCGCTGAAAAGGAGCCGACGTAGTTTTTTTTAGGTATTTTTACTAAACAGCCGATTAGTAATCAACTGTTTAAAAACTTCACTGAATACCACTATTTTATAACAGTCTATTAAATTTGAGATCCACTGCGTTAAATACCTTCTTCGTGACTACGGCTAATAGTAATGGAAGAAAATGTATATTAACCATGGTTTAGACAACTTCTTTTGGGTCTCAAATCGCTCGTTGCTACGTTCCTCGGGATTAAAAAACAACGCTCAAGCGGGAATATAAAGAGCAAAATCGAATTCCTTCCCTAAATACATTTTCAAGAATATATACTAATGTGTTGAATAAAGAAACTTTAAAAAAGAGGCTATATAAAGAACACAGTATTATTATTATTATTATTATTATTATTATTATTATTATTATTATTA
>MU188799.1:12552-58541 GCA_016904865.1 Pissodes strobi
TATTATTATTATTATTATTATTATTATTATTATTATTATTATTATTATTATTATTATCGCTTTAGATTTTGTCTGGGGTTTTTCCCGGTTTTTCCCTAGGCAGGCGGGTGCACACCAAGTCTGCCCAGTGCGTTTATTGTTTGAGAAAAGTTCGAACTGCATGTCTTCAGTATTATCGCTTTCGGTATATCATGGTGTATCTCTGTGTCTAGCTACAGATGCTGCGTGAAGGTTTAATATGTGATGCCCGTGGTGGATAATATCAATGGAATTATTTGCATTTTTTCCGGTTTCCATATTCTGTCCACTTCTATTGCCAAGGGGGTATACTTGTTTGTTGTTTCAGTAGATTTTTGCTGCTATTGTTATCTGTTGGTATCGCTACGTCTATTAGATATGGGGTTTTGCTCTTTTTATCTAGTAATGTGAGATCTGATGCGGCCGGACTCGGTACATATGAACGAATCCGGGGTAGGAATTAGGATCGATCGAATCCAAGAATTCAATCCGAGTCTTCCAAGGAACGAATATCGGGAAAACAAATGAAATGCACGGTTTAGGATTCAGGCGGGTTGGCACGATTGCACGTCGCGTCGCGTCGCAGGTGTTCAGTCCTGGCGGAGTGACAGCACTTTATGACTTTATTTTTCGTTTTGTTTTTAAAGTCCTGATTTATTGCTTTGTTTGGTAATCTTCATCATTAAAGACTTGCCCTCTTTCATTTTTTATGACAATCTGTTTTGCGTGCAGTGCTGCGGCTGCCTTACCTAGAACCTTGCTTGAGTTAATCGTGCATCAGCATCAGATCCCAGATCAGATCAGTATAGTATATCCCAGTATATCGTTCCGAGGAACGAATCCGTAGCACTCGTTCCACTTGCGGATGGAAATCGAAAAGAACGAGTACGCAAAAGTATCGAAACTTCCCATCACTACTGTTTTGTCTTTCTGTGTACGCTGTGCCCGCTATTATTTTACACCCTCTCAGTGGCGGCTCGTCATTGGACGCAATTTCTAAAATTTCATTACTTTAAAGTAAAAATATTTTTAATTAAATAAAATTTTTACAATCTAAATTTCTAATCAAAATTAGTGCAATTTCTTAAAAATACAAATTTTCATAATATAAATTTCTAATCAAAATTAGTGCGATAATACTCATAAAAGATAATTAACTATAAAACGTAGCGCGCTGAATAACTTGTCATAAGATCGGCCGGTGCGGGCGGTTTTCGACACTCAATACAGTCACGAAACACGTGGGAATCGCAAACCACAAGATCAATAATTGCACTGCAATATACAGATTTATTTACGATGGTTGCTATGGCAACGGGCGAAGCAGACATGCTAGATACGTGAGCTATTTATAGAACGGAAGCAACCCGACAATGCGACTCCGACAGGTTCTTATGTTAATATTAAACTCAGTTCACAGTCGTTCGGAAGCAAATTTGCATCACGTCGTTGTCGCGCATTGTTTTACGAAACGTATTACGAAATGTTTCCATTGTATGATCCGATCTGCATCTTGTTAGAAACACCATTTTCCAGGTTGAAAACGATGATAAAAGAGAGACTATTTCAATACGGAGGGACCTAAGCCTTTCCTTCAAATAGAAAAACAAGTAGTAAAATCGAGAGAATTTTCGTTCGTAGGTTTCGAAATCTGATCTGAGTATTCTGATTATAATTGGTTGTATGGAAGTGTTTATTTAAAGAAACTATTTTGTATGCCACTATGCCCTGTTTAAGTGTAGGTGGAAAATCGAGCGTTTGGAATAAAGACGGATTTAACAGTTTTGGGAATATGACAAGAGGTTGTAGTAGGCATAAAGCTTCTTCGAACCATATTCACTGTGCATTATCATTTGCGAAGTTAAAGAAAAGCCTCACTACAAAATCGAAGAATAGATTTAAAAAGTATATGGGAGCAGTCAAAATAACTGTACGCGAGAGTGTGGGTAAGTTAGTAATTCTATTATCTTTTTGATATTATTATAAATTAGTGGCGGCCGTGGCGCTCATGGTATATTATTTCTCGCAGGTATCGTCACCGCAGGACTTTTGGGTGTGGCCCCAAAAAAAATTCGCCTGCGGTGCAGTTTTGCCTACGGCGCTAATTGCGCTTCACCTATTCTTGCCTACACGAGCCGCCACTGACCCTCCTCTTATGCAGTTGTTTCTTGTTGAGGATGGAAGGCATTTCCTGCATAGGTCATTTATCTTTGTTTTTTTTTTTTCATAATGTATTTTTGATAGTTCTTGACCCTGTATCGCTAATAAGAAGCCCTCAGTTGCTGGTTGCTGGGTAGAGTGGTCGTTTCTGTAGCCACTTGTATGTGTCTTCTTTGTGGGTATATCCCTTGTTAATATTATATAAGTGCCTCCTATGCAATTTTTTCCGTGGCCATTATTCTATTTTATCTTATGATGTTTGTATCTGTTGCGGTTGTGGTTCGGATTGTGAGAGATTCAGCGGTGTGCATTCTTTGTCTGCTTTTATGACTGTTCTGTGCAAGGAAGTATGTTTGTTGTGAAAGTATTATCTGAGGATTTCTATCTGATTTGCGTGGAGTATGTGAATATCTATGTGTCCTCTTCCAATTCCTCTTACTATCATGTAGCAAGCGGCCAAGGCCACGAAAACGCAGTATAGGGATTCGCATCTGTTCTAGGTAATCTGTGGCCAAGTCATGAAAGAAAAGATCTCAATCGTCCAAAATGCTTTCTGTCTTTTTAAAGAATATTTTGTTTTTTTTTGTGGGTGGCACTTTACCCCAGTTTTCCCTAATATTAGACCTGAAAATAGACAAACCATACTTGTATCACTTCAGCAAGATCAATTTTAATATTAATACTTTTTTTCCAGTCCGAGAAATAGCAGTGCATATTCAATTCAGTATGGTTTGAACGAAATCACAACAGATCCAATAAATGTCAAAAATGTAAAAACAATTTACTGCCACCAATTTAGTTCGGAAAATCTAATTAATGATTGTGCGGTCCTAGAGGTAAGTAGTTTTTAAAAAATTGTTTGTGGTGTGAATTAACACTGAAGGAAATAGAGTTGTATTTGTCACTGTCTATCTTGTGTTTCGGCAAAACTCTAATCAAAATATATACGCTATCAGCCAAAATAAATTACTACTTTTTGGTGACTTAACAACTTATATTTCAACAAATTTCGAAAATTTTTGGATATGATTTAGAACGTTCCTTTCTTTTTTTTAAATAATTTTAATTTGATATTCCAAAATAAATTGCTTTCTTGTAACTTAATAACTTTTAATTTTCAACTTTCCGTGGTTTTTGAACATGTTTTACTTTAATTTATGATACTACAACACAGTTTTATCCACTATAATGAACCACAATTTGCTGTATTTCGGTATTTTGGATAAAACTGCGTTTTAATGTATTTTGCCAATGGTTCCAAAACCCTAACTAAGTTTCTCTGTTTAATCCTAAACATTCGTTTTTCTCTATAGCGACGAATTTAAACTTGTTGCAAACTATCAAACAAGACAAGTTATATTAAATATTTTTAGCTTGAGAGTCCATACCATATCAATATACTCGTTGCCGAATTAACTAACATGCGTTAAAAGAAATTATTCAGTTAGCCATGCCTAAGAAAGGCAGCTTCAAGCTATAACTGCTTTTTGGTTTTATTTATATTTATAGTGTAGTGTTTAATTAAAAAAATAATTTTTGAAGAAGTGATATTCACATCAAAATTAAATAAATATGGACGTAGAAGAAAAGATCTGCCACAAGGACGCAGAGAAGCGTAAAGAGAAATTGTGGAGTATCTAATTTTAAAAATTATTTTTATACAAATGTGTGTTTATACATATCAAAATAAGATTTCGGAAGATCGAGAAAGATTGCAAAAAATACGCAAATTAAAAGATTTTCTTAGGATTATATTAAAATTTTATTTTAATCTGCATCACTGTTAAATTCTTACATACTATCCAAAGTCGTAAAGCAGAAACGTTTTAAAAGGTGCCTAAAGTTACTTAAAAAGGTTTCAATAAGACAAGATTTTCGGAAATTTTGGTTTACAGATGAAAATATATTCTCGTTTAGACAGCCCAAAAAGAGTGCTTTGCACATGCAACATGAAAAATTAGTGAGGGAACTATGGATTTAATGTCAATTATGTGAGGAATGGAGCCACTCTAAGTGTGCTTGAGTGAAAAACGACATTTACAGTTGTGATTTCTGCAAGTAGGACTAAGACACATATCTAATATATTTTTGACAACACTTCTAATCAAAGGGTTTTTGCTGTGTAACTTTTACCTTTGGTAACTTTGAAATGAATTTAAAATTTTGTTGTATTTTTTTATCAATGAATAGTGTTTTATATGAATAAAAACATTATAAAAATAATATAATGCTTAAAGTTCAATATTCCAATATCTTTGTGTGTTTACGCATTGATCTACCTTAGTTTTAGGGTGTTTCACATTACCCGCACTTTTTCAAAAATCGAAAAATTTAGTAAGTTAGCCAAATGTTTTTATTTTTATTTTGAAGTACACGGTTTTTGCACTTGTGACTTTTGGTTCCCTATTTCTAACATTATAACGCATTTTAAAGCAATGTTCCAGATTAAAATAACGATTGTCTTATTTTTTTACAAATTGAAAACAAATTATGTTGCCACATTTGCGCCCCCTCCTCTAATACAAATAAGGACATAAATTTCTCCTGGGGTAATATTTACACTTTACGACAACATCTTTCCATTCTTGCTAATTAGTCTGTATATTTACGCCATTTTCTTCTTTTGCTATATTTCTGGCCATTCCTTGATGGGTCTCGTGATGGTATGTAGTGGTTTCAATCCTGCTTTTCATCCCTCTCATCAGTATTTCGGCTCCAATAGCTTTGCTAAAAATTCCGATTCTTCCACAATTTGTGAAATTAATGCACTGTATACATTGCTCACAATCGAGAATTGTAGTCTTACTTGAGACATATTGGCTAACGAAAATGCCATTTCTATTTTGTAAGTAATATCGGCAACTGTGATTTAAGAAAACTAACTGCCAAAATATTCAAGGTGCCAAACAATAATTCTTATCTTCAATACTTTCTTGTATTTTTTTATTACCATCCATTAGTTAGGGCCTTTTGAGGCATAAATTATACCAGATTCTCTTCGGTTATACCTTTCCCACAAACTAAAAGAATGTTATATTATCACCCTCTATACTCTCTGATCCCAGTCCGTACCTGGCACTCAGGTGCGGATACCGGGGGGAAGGGAGTAACTTTATTTTTTCAACCAATTTAAAAATATCACAAGATTATGTGCATGTTGAAAACGTCTAGTTTTTAGTAACACGTTTTATTTCGCCAATACACCTTCGCCAGTACAGTTATCATAATTACCTAACGCCATGAGTTGACTCTGCTATCGTACAATAACTATATCTACGCCTTATTTCTAATCTATCTATTTACTCCGTATTATATAACACCGATTCGATTCTACTGCTGCGCCATTCGTTTTCCAGGGTTGTCACGTCCTCGCCTATTGGAGTCGCCTCTCCAAAATTTGCTTGTTACATTCGGCCATCCTGCAACAATTAATGCCCTCATTAATTTAACTCGCCAGTAAATCAACCAGATCTTATCGCTCTGTGCATTCGCCATAAGACCAAATCGCCTACCCTAACGGTTTCGCCTGTGGTTGCAACCTTACGCCTTTTATCAAATATCACCTTTATATTACGCCTTTGTCAGGTTTTCACTCGCCTTTTGCTGTCCCACAAAAAGTGTGGACCTTAATTCACCATAGCTCTCGCCTTTCGCCAACAAAGCTTTCGCCATTTGCACCTCGCCAGTCAGACTCACTCACATGCACCTATCAACCTGACCATTCGCACTTTGCACCTCGCCAGTCAGATTCACATGCACCTTTCAACCTGACCATTCGCTCATGGTGTTTTACACCTCGCCTCGCCAAAAAGTCAGCACACGCCTTGCTCACAAACGCGCAGTTCGTGCCAGCGGTTGGAAATAATACGCCTTGGGTACCCAAAATTCGCCAAACGCCTCTCTCAATTTGAGAGTCGCCTCAGAAGACCGCAAAGTCTTCGTCGCCCTCGCCTGCGCATGACCCTGGACTTCCTTGCCCCTCCAATTCCACAATATCGGTTAATGGACGCCGGGGAAGAGCAACCAAATGCCCTCGCATTCGCCTGTAGATCGAAAGGTAGACCGTCAATCAGACACGAAAGCACCTTTGTACCTGAAAGCCCACACCTTTCGATCAACGCCATTTTATCATGATAATAATGGGTCATGGATTCGCCGTCCAATTTAACCCTCGCTATCATCTCCTTGAGCAGCTGAGCAAAGTCATGCACTCTAGGAAACGCCTTCCTAAGAGCCACCTTCTAGTCTTCCCATGAGAGGTCATATTCATCGAGCCGATTAAACCAGCCCCTTGCTGCACCTTGCAATTTCACCTGCATAAAATACGCTCTCTCATAGTTCGACCATTCATGAATGTCGCCCCACTGATCAATTTTGCTCAACCACCTGACTACGTTACAGTCCCGGCTGTCAGGATCGAAAGGGTCAATAATGTCGCCGCCTGCCCTTGCCCTTGACCCCATACAGCCCGAACTGCAAGCGGAGTCCGCCCTATTGCTACAAGCATGCTCTACTACCGCCTGAGGAACGCGCTCACCTGATTTTTCGCCCTTCTTGTTGCCCTTCGTACCGCCAGTACCAACGTCCGCCCTTTGTTTCATCGCCTTTACCATTTCGACCGCCTTTTGCTTCGCCGCCCTTGCCATTTCGGCCGCCACAATCTGCTGGATACTAGTTGCCAAACCGCCTTTCAACAGCTTATGTACCATGGAGACTGTTTCGTCTTCCATCGCTGAATCGCCTTCGGCGTGGTCTCCGTCGCTCAATTCCAACTCGTAATCGAGCTCTAACTCGTCACTTTTGCCTTCCTCCATAGGAAATCACTTGAGAAACGCCTTTTAAACACCAATGCCAATAAACACAGTTTAAATACGCTACAATCTTTACAATAATCACTAATTAACTAGCACACGCTTGTTTATTATTATCATGAATATCTGAAAAATCGCCAAATGTCAATCCACTGTCAGGGATAGCAACAAACGCCCGCCTTTTATTATGAGTTTTTATGATATCACCCCTCACAAAAAAAGAAGAAGTTGCCACTGCGATTTAACTCGCCGAAATCGCGTATTTGACCGTTCTCCACAACAAATAACACAATACGTAGGTTATCCCGACTTCTGATCTGTAAACGCCTAGTTTTTAGTAACACGTTTTATTTCGCCAACTCACCTTCGCCAGTACAGTTATCATAATTACCTAAGGCCATGAGTCCACTCTGCTATCATACAATAACTATATCTACGCCTTATTTCTAATCTACCTATATACTCCGTATTATATAACACCGATTCGATTCTACTGCTGCGCCATTCGTTTTCCAGGGTTGTCACGTCCTCGCCTATTTGAGTCGCCTCTCCAAAATTTGCTTGTTATAATGTATTTCATTGCGAAATAGGTAAAGTCGAACAAAAGTGCCCCTCACTGAACGAAATCCTGGCTCCGGGCCTGCTGGCACCTCATAGACGGACTGGGTATGTTTTATTATTGTTACGTTTTTCCCGTGGGTTCTGAGCGAAATTACAATTTCACTATTTTAAACTAATACTCTCTTTATTCTCTATCACTGTATACAATTAAACACACTAAACTACTCTTATAACTTTACAACTATTAGATCTTTACAGTTCAACACTCAATGATTAACTAACTAAAACTCGGCGCTATACGCTATTTATATACAATCTAAAGTATATCACAAATACTCGGGAAGAGGCGAGGCCACTCTATATGATGCTTGACCAGGGCATCGAGATAATTCCAGCGTTCCTGAATCTTCGCGGCGCGGCGATGACTCATACATAGACGCGGCAAGGCGGCTAGTTCTATAGGGTAGCACAAAAACATTCGGATAGTTGCTAGCCCTAACATTGCCTCCCTCTTAATCCTGATCGTCCCGATCAGCTACTTCATGTCCGTGATATGCTTTCAGCCTGTCGAGGTGGACAACTTTCAGTTTGCTTCTGGGGCTACGTTGAATCCTATACACCACGTCATTAATTCTTTTGATGACTATATAGGGCCATTCCCATACTGGCGTTAGCTTTTTTCCTTTGCAGATTATATAACCAGACTTTATCGTTCATCTGAAATCCCATAGAATTAGCTTTGAGATCATATCGTGTCTTCATTCGGTCACTGGCTTTCTCCCTGTTTTCTCTAACTAATTCATGGATGTACAGTAACTTTTCCTTAAGGGAGTCCGCGTAGTCTTGAATTTCCATATCCTGGTTGTCTGGCGTTCCGAATAATAGGTCACAGGATAAACGGAGTTCTCTTTCAAATTAAACCATGGCTGGTGTTAGTCCTGTCGTGTCATGAACCGCTGATCTATAGACTATCAAAAATAGTGGTATGTGTTGGCCCAAATCCTTCTAATGTTCATCTACGTCCTTTGACAAATGTTCTTCAATGGTATTGTTAAGCTTCTCAACCATGCCGCCTGATTGTGGATGTAAGGCGGTAGTCTGTGTTTTATGGATCTTGAGTAGATCACATACTTTCTGGAAAACCGTGGATTCGAAGTTGCGTCCTTACTCTGAGTGCAGCTCTAACGGAACACCAAATCTGCTGAATAGGTTATTCACAAGGACCTCTGCTATGGTAACAGCTTCTTGATTGGGGATTGCAAAAACTTCAGGCCATTTACTGAAGTAGTCAATTGTCACTAAAATGAACTTGTTACCATGATTTGTTCCTGGAAAAGGGCCAGCTACGTCAATGACGATACGTTCAAACGGTAAGCCCAAATTATACCGTTTCATTTTGCCCCTAGATCTTGTTTTGGGTCCTTGATTTGCGGCACAGGTTGAGCACAGAATCTGGAAGTCCCATCCTTCTTGGTGACTAAGACAACAGGAGACGACCATGGGCCTGATGATTCTTCAATAATTCCATCGTCAAGCATTCTGTTGACTAATGTAGTAACCTCTTGCTGCTGCGTCACCGGTAGCCTCCGAGGATGCGGCCGTACGGGGTGAGCACTTCCAGTGTCGATTTTATGATGTTCGTTCTTCCAGTATGCCATTTTGTCTTTCAAAGGCTGAGCTCTGATCTATGATAAATTGTTTAGCTCTCTTCAGTTCTTCGGAAGGCAGATGATTCAACTACTTCTGGAAATGTTCTAGGACTTCCTTAGGTGATGTTGAGGGTATTACTACTGACTGCGTTTCGCAACTGGTTACCCACTGCACCGTCTCGCAAGTGGTTATCACATCTCCTTTATTGATTTTGATGGAATTGGATGAAATATTCGCTATCCTTATCGGTATTTCGCCGTCGGTTTTTAGTGCTTTGCCTACAAGGTATTTGCAAGGCAAATCGTGGTGTTTTATTATAAGTCCGATGCAGCCTCCAAAATCCTTCTCCAATTTCCCAAAAATTATCTGCACGGTATGTCCGCTAATTCTGAAAGTATTATGGAGACGATCCTGGGGGCTTTATCTTCTTTAGCCAACACCCGCCCCGCAATGTTGACTAATTGAAGTTATCCTTATTTGACTTGGGGGGCTCTAGCGTCTCTGGATGGAGATCTAGGCCGTAGTTGTACTCGGCAATCTCTTCTGAAATGCCCAGTCCTGCCACATCTAAAGCACTGATTTAATGTATTTCGGTTACGTGGCCTATCTGCTATTGGCTCCCGGAGTCTCCCCGTGGCCTGAAGAGCTTCTGAAAATTTCGCCCATCTCAGTTAATTCACAGCTGTTTGTCGGCTTTTCTTCCTGGATGAATACGGCCCTGATTTTTGGCTTGGAGATGTTAGGGCTCTAGGGCTCTACCCAAAGTTTCACTGCTATTATCAAATTTGGCTAGACGTAGCTTCTTCTGACTTTCTGGATCTCTGATACCGTCCCCGAAATATTGGGCAGCAAGTTCCTCTTGAAATTCTTCCGTTGCTGCCGGGTAGGCCAATTGAATGAGACGTCTAACGTCTGCCTCAAACCCTTGCAGGTTTTCGCCAGGCTTCTGATGTCGGGACTTTACTTGTGCCTGATACAGTTGTCTTCTGTGTTGGTCTCCAAATCGTCTCTCCAGGACAGCTACAAGTTTGTCATATTTCCCTTGTTGGCTGATGGAAATGGTCTGCAGTAGTTCTAGGACAGATCCACGAGGCGTTGCCACTAGTGACGTCGCCATTTCTTCCTTATTCCAACCGTTGGCAACAGCAGCGGCTTCAAATTATCTTCTGTACATTGTCCAAGATGTTTGACCGTCATACGTTAGAGGTCTAATATGCTCTCCTGTGGCGAATACCCTCTCGATGGGTCCTTGATTTTTTAGTCTTGTAACTTCTGCTTGTAAATTCTTCATTTCTTTCTGTACGTCTCATACTACTTTTTGTACATTTCCAACTTCTTTTTGTACATTTCCAACTTCTTTTTGTACATTTCCAACTTCTTTATGCACATTCCAAATTTCTTTTTGTACAGTTCCAACTTCCTGTTGTGTATTGTTTACTTCTTTTTCAAATTTCTCATTTTGCCCGTCCAATATTCTCTGCAATTTTCCTTGCTCGCCTACAATTACATCCAGCATCCATTTCTTAAGCTGGTCCTGTTCTGCTTGCCTTTTATCTTCTTGGTCTTGTAAAATTTTCTGAACCCGGTCCTGTTCTGCTTGCCTTTTATCTCCTTGGTCATGAAAATTTTTCTGAAGCCGGTCCTGTTCCGCTTGCCTGTTATCTTCCTGATCTTCTAACATTATCTGAAGCCGATGCTGTTCAGCTTGCCTCTTACATTCATCTTCTTTTCGATCTGCTTGCTTTCTATCTTCTTGGTATTGTAAAATTTTCTGAATCCGATCCTGTTCTGCGTGCCTTTTTTCTTCTTGGTATTGCAAAATTCTCTGAAACCGGTCCTGTTCCGTTTGCCTCTCAGCATTTAGATTTTCCATGATATCGGCCAACATTTTATTTATTTTGTCCATTTCTGTCATTTGTTGCCTCGTATTGACCATAGAATGATATAAAATGAATCTTCGCGGCCGGCCGGCGCGGCCCGTCGCGGCGCGGCGATGACTCATACATAGACGCGGCAAGGCGGCTAGTTCTATAGGATAGCACAAAAATATTCGGATGGGTGCTAGCCGTAACAATATGTATAGGGAACTCAATAGAGAAAGTCTGAAAAACTTTGCATTTAACAACTAAAAGAAAGAATTGATATCTCTTGGCAAAATTTTAGTCAGCAAACAATTAACCATGCCAAGGTTTAATTATACACACTCCTCTGACAATATGTAAATTTCTCATTTCAACATAATAAAATATTACACAAAACCATAGCAGCTGATACGTTCCGTATTTTGATAACGAAATCTTTTATAATATTTCAAAGACATAAAATTAGACTTGAGTAAGTAATTCGGTTTCTAAAAATCATAAATTCCATTAGGCATTTATTAAGTTATTATAGGACTTTTGCGATATTTATTTGTATATCGTATATTTCGTTTGCGATATCCAAGAAAAAAAACTTATTGAATTATTTTAGTTAGAGACACCGCTACCAGAAGATGAAACTTGGAAGCCAGTGGCAATATCTCAAACTTTTGAAACAGAAAAGCCACAAATAGGAACCATAATAGGCTGGGGAAAAACTGGAGTGAGTATCCATATATTATCAAAGAGTTTATATAGGTACATAAAGGCATATAGAAAGCGCAAAGTCAAATTTAGGTACCATTTGCTAGGAGTTTTCCGGGATTTGCTCTCTACTCCCTACCTTTACTCTCTCCTCACGCTTTGATTTGACAAAATAACCAAAAAGACTCTAGAATATTTTCTAAATGAAACATTTTAAATTTATAGGAAACAAAGTATGACGAATCATAAAAACAGCTTCTTATACTTATAAAGTTTTTCTTAGTATCAATGTTGTTTTATAAATTTATACCGTTTTAAAACATTTCGTTAAAAGTAATCAATCGTGAGTTGCTGATATTGACGTCAGGAACCAACGTCCAGTCGCATATGATAACGTTGGAACCAAAATTCAATAATTGCAGGTTTGGTTAAGTTAGGCTGTTTTGTGTTATCGATATGATTTTATGTCTTAGTTAATCGTGAATGCTGGTTTCTTCCATTCCGAAATTTTGAAAGAACTGGCAATATCAACCACTACTCTTACTCTGATGTCAATTATGTCTGATATCAAATTTAAACCTTGAATTAATCGGAGTTGAAAGTATACTGGCGAATCAGATAAGAATAACATAAACTGCTGGACACTCGAATTTTAGGTAAATATCAAAGTTCAATATCTCCACCTAGAAAAAAGTTTTTTGAACGCAGCTTGCGGATGTTAAAAGCTAGTTTCCTGACTAAGATGCATGACGTAAATTTTTCATAGGTCTATAGGATCATGATATACGGGGTCTACAAAAATGTCAAGCAAAAAATCAAAAAGTTTGTGTGTGTGGCATTTCGACAAAACATTTTTTTGGTCGTTGCAATATGGTTCGTTACTAAGGTAACATCAATATCTCTAGGCGTTTTTGTCCGTTTTTTTATTTAGGCCTTTAGCCTTGAATACACTATTAAATATCAAATTAGGGTAATAAGATTTTTAAAATGCTATAAATTAGGGTAATAAGATTTTTAAAATGCTATAACTTGACATTGGATTGACGGATCTTAATGATTTCTGCAGATTTGGAATCCTTATTTCATGCAAATTTTCTATGGTTCCAGCATTTATTTGAGGGTTGAAATTTCCACATTATACCGGGTCAATAATAAACAAAAACGAAGGGTACACGAAATAGTTTAAAATAAGGATAATGACTGGGGCCAAAAGAACACTATGGATTTGTTTTGCTTTAAAATTGGTCAAGTCAATATATCGAAACAATTTTTTCCGTTTACCGATTATTGCCATCTAAGTCGACTTAAACTACTCGGCAAAAAGTGTGTACTATATTTCGGCATTATGTCCGAAATGCAGTAATTACCAAACGATTGAAAAGTTTTACACATTAAATTAAAGTTTTTGGCTGTAAAGTAATATTTTTAACCAGGGCCGGATCTAGGGGCACAAGCCCCCGGCGGCATCTTGAGGGGGCGCCAAAACCGCGGACTACCTTGAAACCTACATGTAAAATAGAATTTAATAAAAAACTAAATTCATCTTTACATTTTAGCAAAAAAAATCATGTATTAATTTCAATTGAGTCCCGTAGACACCTTATCTAACGTTTACGTAATTACCTAATTAAGCTCGATACTGCATTTAAAAAGTAGGCATTGGGAAACAAATCTGAGCATTTCGTTGCTGTAATTAAAAACTATTAACATTATTTAAGAAATAATCTGACATATGACACATCTCAACGTTATAATCTTTTGAAAATTCTAATTAATATGAGGCGTTTAACCGCGGCAGAAAGGGAAAATTCTGGGGAAAATTGCATTCGACTTCTCAACGAATTAATGTCAAAAGAGCATATTGCGCATATTTACAATGTTACCTAATGCAATTTATAATTTGAAACGGCGTAGCACGGCGCGGAGCCGGCGCGGGCGCGTCGGAATTACAGGTAATCATAATTATAGGCATGGGCAGATATACAAAAAAAATAATAAACCAAAGAAACGAAAGAACTTTAATCAGAGCAACTATGCAGAATAGAACAAAGGACTCTAGAAAACTGAATGACTCTTTAAGACGACAAACTAGGAAGAGGGTTTCGGACAGAAAAGTAAGAAGGACAATAAACAAGAACAGCATGAGGTGAAATTTTTTTTAAATAAAAACATTTTAAATTATAGAGCCCGCCAGAGAGCAAAATGTGTGCTGTTGTTACAACACCATAGAGCAAATAGGCTAGCATGGGCAAATCGGCATGCTAATTGGGGTAATGCAGAGTGGGGCTATTGTTTATTCAGGAACGAGACAAGATTTAATTTGATTCACTGCGATGGCCGAATGCTAGTTTGGAGAGAACCAAATCGGCGGTATTTGGAGGTAAATATGGCCCCTCAAAAGGCATTTGATGGCGGAGGTGTTACAGTGTGGGCGAATGTCATGTAAAATGGTAAATCCGAGTTATTTATTACCAACCAAACCATTAACGCCACTGTCTATTGGGAGAAATATTGGGGTCAATTGTTGTTCCTTTTACTTAAAATTATTGTTGGGGAAACACCCCAACACGTGTAGAAACTATCGTTTTTCACCGTATAGTTTGGTGATAACACCCTGTATGTATGTAGAATGAATGAGCCGTAATTAAACTCAAAATAGATTTATTTCACCCCGGGTACAACCCAATTTGTACATTTAAATTAGCATATGCCAGTTCTTCAAAACCCCTTAGTCCAACCCTAGACGGACGATCCCTTAATTCGAACCTGTACAGCAGTGCTGTCAATATAACCGATTACAATAGAGCCAACTTTCACTAGTAACGGAAAACGTTTGTAATCGTTTTAAAGTTAATGTATTTTGTCTCCGTCAGAATCAGTCTGTCAAATAAAGAAAGAAAACAGCTTCTACCCTTGTAATTTCAAATGAATTCGGCAAAGCGCCAAATCCCCACTCTTTATTTGATCGTGGCGCCAGTAGCCGCTCGACGAAAGAAATTATTCGAGTTAGTGCGTAGCAAACACTCATTCGCGTAGGATCTGTCTAGTCACAGCTCTCCTAGTTTCCGCGCCAAAAACATCTAGCCCTGTCCTAGCTCTGTTTGAGGCAATTAATTAGTTTGAAAGTGTCTTACATCCACTAAAATGTACTAGATCAGTCCAGCTGCTCTCTAGCCTCCCAGTTCAGTTAAGACGTTCGCTTAAATAGCAGTAAAACGTGCTGTTCTCCGGCCAAAGGTCAAGTTCCTTTTTGGGCCAATTTCTCTTGTATGCACAAATATTAGAAAATATTTCGTGCACCTCAGTTATCTTTGTCCAAGGTTGGACAAAGACCTCCTTTTGAGCTTTTTTAAAGCAATTCTTCGAAGTTAGAAGCGATAGCATCCCCGTTCCCGTTGGAAATTGGAATATAAAATGGCGGAAGGCAGACTAATATTCCTTGTCGAATTCCTGTAAAGCAAGGCAGGTAAAGCAGTCAAAGTTGAAAGGTATGCTGTGTGAAAGTCGCTAAGTTTGAGAACGAAGTATTAAAATAAGAAAGATAAAAACTAATTTTTAAATCAAACAATCAAGACTCTTCAGTGGACATTTCTAATTTTAAGAAACCTTTTGTAATTTTAGTTTTATACTTGAACGAATGATGAGTGATTGAAAGTTTTAGTCTTAAGTATTGTACATATATATTTTCTATTTAACATAGAAAACACTGTTTATTTATCTCCATTATATTTAAATGCAATTTACACCTGCATTCTGCATTATTAAATTATATCAATACCGAATACATGTTTCAATTTCTCTCACCACCCTATGTTATACTGTCTATTAAAAGTGGTTAATTAAAATACCACACGCTTCTTTATGGTTTTAAGCAATAATAAAAGAATTTGTTTATCCGGACCAATTATGGCCTCGAATTTATACTGGTAGATGACAACGCTCGGCCGGACAGAGCGCGAAGGAGCACGGAGTTTTTACAGAACATCAATAGGATGGACTGGCCTGCAAAGTCTTATAATCAAACAAGTTTGGTCATATTTAAAACTTAAGGTATGATCGCGCCATATTCCCCTCCCTCGAAACATTAGAAGGGCTTAGTGAAGCCATTCGTGACGAATGGGAGCATATTCCGCAATATTTTTTAAGAAATCTTATGGCTACTGTAACAAATCGATGTCGGGAAGTAATACGTCGAGCAGAAGGACCAACAAAATATTAGCTTCTTATTTTATTACTATTTTTTTTTAATTTATTTTTAATTTTCATTTAATTATATTAACCTAAACTCATACTAACCGAAACTAACTCAAACTAACCCAAATTAAATTTTAACGTGACATTCTATCGATTTCCGAATTTTAATTTAACAAAACATAGTACAACTTTTAATATTTGTGTTTATACCAGATTGGGTGAAAAGGTAAAAACAGAAGGAGAGAAAGTTATTCGTCGTATGCCTAATACATTGTGCAAGCAATGAAGTTTCACTTGTGTGGCATACAAGCACACCCGTTTTATAATGTAGCCGTTTTTTGACAGTTAAGATTACATTGAATATTTTTTGAAATGTTAATTGTAACTGGCAAATCCTTTTGGTAAAATTGTAGCATTTTAATTGTTTTAAATAACCAGCTTACATCCGTCAAGGATGTCGCCCCAGTAAACGCGATCGTGACCATAGGAAAATATTTTAAGGGGAAATAACTGTAAACCCGACGTATTAATAACTGGATCCTTAATGGGCGATATCTATTGTCATTATTCTAAAATTAGAAAACTGTTTCACCAGCACGAATTCTAGCTTACAGAATCCTCGACTAGATGGCTTGTTACCATTCTTGGTGTTTATATTCAAAATTATTCAAGGTATATGTATAACTGCATTACCGAACGAGACAGTACATTTTAGAGAAAATAAATTTTAGCTGCCTTATTTATTATTATATTCAGGTACATCTGGCCTGTTTGTGCGATTTCCATAATCCAATTAAAAGCTATTTAATAAAATGTGATCGTAAAACTTCTTAAGTGAATAATTAGGTTTTTATTATTTTGATAGGAAACAACATTACTGGTGTTTGGATTATGATGTGTTAGACCCATGTGATTAAATTTTAACATTAGCGATAACGAGTAATTTTATTAAATACATTTTAATTGGCTCGTGAAAATAGCTAAGCTTATAATATTGAGTAGTTACTTTAAAATTTGCATGGGATTTGCTGTGTACTTCTCGTCGATATAATTATGGATGCCTACATTTAGAATTAATTATTGAAATTGATTGCCTAATTTTGAAAGAAACAATGTTCTTAGCGGGTCAGTTCTTTCAAGAGTAGTCATTTGTCAAAAAAAATTATCTTTTGCAGTCACTATGAGATAAAAAGCAAAATAATTATATATAGAAGGAAATAACTTGAGTAAAATATGCTTTGAAAAATATTTTTTATACCATGGTAAATTATCTGTAAAAAACTAGTTTTAAAAAGTCATAATTTAAAGTGTCTTTGTGAAGTTTCCCAAAAAGTTTTCTTTATCAGCAAATTATCATTGAATTAAAAAGAAGCTAAGAACGTGAAATCTATAATAATATTGTTCAGAGTATAGATACGTTTCTTATAAAAAGATTGAAAAAAAGAAATATTTTTATTGAGTGCAACCGGCTTAAATAATTTATTTAGAAGTATCGTAACGCGATTAGCTAATTGTTTAACAACCCGTTCATATGCTTGGTTCACTCAGCGGTGTTAATATTTATAGGTGTGGTCGTAGAGAATCAGCTGAGCGACGCGCCACAAAATTTTCTAATTCGAATATATCAATGGTTTTAGACATTTAAGTTAAAGTAGTAGAATCTAGAAAAATACCCTATCTAGGAATGTTTAGAAATCTGAAAAAAAAAATCCATAAACTCAACTTGACATTGACTTCAGCATATCAAAATAAACATCAAAGATCCTAATTGAGCTATTTATTTAAATATTAAATATATTTTCAGACATAACGTACACAATGCACAATTAATTAGGTCTCGAACCTAATTGAGATTATGGTATCGCACTTAAAATAATAAGATTCATTACAATAAGTATCACCCAAATTATAACATAATTAACCCTTAATCTTAAGTTGTAAATCATTAATATGTACCTATGCCTAGTTCCTTTTTTCTAAATATCCCTAACTAAAATTTGAATTTTTAAAGTGTTAACTAGCTAACAGATAATCAAAGAACACCTTAAATAAAGATTAAAACCCTAAATAAAAAAATATTATAAATTAATCCCATAGCAGCGATAATATCAGTGGACAAATAAACAGTTACAAAAGAAATACTTTTTAACGGTTTTTTCGAAAAAGATGAGGTAATGTATGGTAAGTAAAATAAGTAATCATAGGGCCTACTTGTATGCCATTTTCATATAGTCATACGGATAAGTGCGGGCCGTGCAGCGCAACGCCCACCCAGAAAAAAGATGCTGGCGACGACGCGACGCCACTACTCTAATCTAATATGAAGTAAAAAGCTGCAGAAACCATTCATAAACCGCTCTGTAGGCAATAAATGAAATCGTCTCGTTTTTCATTAGGCAATTAGGGTTAACTAAAGGATTTTCATTCTTATCGTTTGTTGGAACACTTGCTGTATTGTTAAAAAAGAGAGGCAATCTAGTATCAATAGATTGCTTCTCCTGTTTAAAATGTCACTGCACGCCTCTGGTTACTAGTTATTATAATATTTCGATACGCCGCACCGCGCGCCGATAGTGTTTACCATAACAACCGTTAATTAAACCATTAATGTGTGTTTAATTTATATAAAATACATTTTTTGTCTAAATTTATATCCTTGCAAGAAAGGCGTGCAAAACCAGCTATTCGGTTCACTAGAATTAAAAACCTAATCCGCCACTGTTGCTCCTAATTTTCTATATTGCGTGCCACTATTAGACAGCTTCTTAAACAAATTTTATCATTAGAACAGATTTTAAAAATTCAAATAATAGTACACTAAAACAACCCTTCTGTCAAAAAGATTAACTAAATCGGCCTATGACAGGGCAACAGACTCTATAAATAATATTTTTCAAAATCCAGCCTGGCAATTACTACGAGCTTCATTTATTTTTAATAACTTTGTTTTCGATTATTTTGTACATACATAAAAAAAATAAAGAATATTTAAATGTTTTTTCAAAGATATTAATATCTACAAATATTTTAGCAAACTGAGCCATTATCCCGCAGATTGCAAAAGTTAGAAGTGGATATTTTTGATGATGAAACTTGTGCACTTTCTAAGGATAATACACATCACATTTGCTTTGGCGCAATGAATGGAGGAGCATGTAATGTAAGAACAAATAACTCTATTTCGAAATACATATTCCCTTCTTCTAAAATATTAAGAATTTATTTATTTTTATATTCATTACAATAGCAGTTATCTCCAAATTGCGCAAACAAATAAAATTTTACATAAAATACAGTCCAACATCATAGTCAATCATGATTTGACGCATTAAAAAATATCACAACTTAAAAATGGTGCATTGGGATAAGTACTATACACGATCGATCAAAGATAGCATTTGGGCTGTTCTCTCTACTTGGCCCCTAGGTAGTTAATATTTCCGCTCACGTCACGTGATTTGAGACCGAAATTAATTCTTAATTTAGGTATTTTTATTTGTAGGGCGATTCAGGAACAGCTCTTTTGGTGGACGGAAAACAAGTGGGAATAGCTTCTTTTATAACCAACAAATGTGGAATAGCTACTAAAAAATATCCTAATGTATATTCTCGCGTCGCAACGTATTATAACTGGATATATGGTATTGTCAGAGGTCAAGACATGGAATAGAAATTATAGTTTTAGTTTTTTAGTTGAATTACTTTCACTATATACAATGTGTAGCAAAAGTCTGGAACACTTTAAATATCTTAAATTTTCTTAGCTGAAACACGATATCTGTATGTAAGAGCTTATGACGAAGCTGCTAGCACCGTCTATAGATATTCTAAGAGTAACATTTAAAATAACAACAAAATGATTCTTCAAAGAATTCTAAGCTACTTTGATATTCGGTACTTAATATCTAAACCCACCTATTTGTTTGATATTCGCGATCAAAATATGAACATGTTATGAAACATTATTGTGAGGCAATTGTTATAATTTACTTATTAAAAACAAGTTTATCAAATTAAGTTAGGTGCTTAAAGCGCCTTCTATTTACTTCATGACAATATCCTAAATATTGCGGAAAAATATTCAGAACATTAGGGAAAATATATGTTTCTTCCATTCGTCGGCATTCAACTTCGATTCTTCCTTTTAGCTCCTCTATATCATCTGGCTTGGTCTTGTAGACATTTTCAAATTACCCCACAGGAAATTATCGAGAGCAGTTAGATCTAGTAACCCAGGTAACTACTCGATTATACCCCGTCTCTCTATAGATCTTTCAAAAATTACTTGGTACAGGCATTTTATAAATTATTATAAAATGGTACAGGTAATCATGTACTTGTCTGGTGTAATGCGGTGGTGCACCGTTTTGTTGCAGCTTTAGTTCGCTATTTCGACCTGCAACGTTTTCTAATTTTTTTCAATTTATAATCAGTTTTAATTTACTTGCCCTACGATAACAACCCAAATATTAATTTTTGTGGGAAATGAGAATGAAGATTTTTTCTAGACCAATGACAACAGTTATGCCGATTAGCATTTTCATTAAGACAGAAGTCGACTCATCGGAAAACAATATTTGATTAATAAAATTTACATTAGCCGCTCCATCATCTTCTCACAGAATTCTAAACGTCTGTTAAAGTCATCTTCAGAATATTCTTGAACCAGTTTAATTTTGTATGGGTGTAACTTCTCACTCTTCAATAGCCGATCTATGAACATGCGCGATGTGGCTAATAATTTGGGTGGAAAGGTGTGAATTTTCCTCTATGTTGAGCAAAATATTTAAAGCTTTATCGCCTCATGTCGCAGATTTTAGACCCTTATCTTTTACATGGCATTGTATATCTTCAAAATTTTCCCTACTGTAGACTGTGATATTGGATTTCTGTTGGGTTACTTATCTTTAAAAATATTACAAACATTAATGTTAAATGTTCAGAGGGTAAATAAAAGTATTATAAAACGAAATAAGAAAAAAAAATAAATTAATAAAAAACAAAAAAGATTGTTCGGGAAGTTAATAAAATAAGAAAAAATAGAAAAGATGTTCGGAATGTTATTAAAATTATTATAAAACGGAATAAAGAAAAAAAGTCAGAGAAACGCCGTTTTCGGCGAAAAGAAAGTTAAAAATTTTTTTTTTGTTAAAAAGTGGCGAAACAGGGGTCAAACGTTGAAAAAAAAAGTTAAAAAAAGTAAAAACTCAATTCCTAATATATCTTTCAGAAGTTTCACTTCAGTTATATGCTTATAAAGGTGAAGCACATAATTTTTTTTATATATTTCTATTCGCTGTCTTTCCATTATGAAATGCGTTTCACTTAAGAAAGTAATAATATGAAATTCACTATAATTTTCCTAAATACTACAAGAATCTTAAAACACTACAAATCTACTGAAACTGATATACTGTGATTTTTTTAAGTGAAACTTTAGCGAGGGTAAAGTCAGGAAAAATGAAACGCTTATCAAAATGAAACGCTTATCAAAGTTGAAACTGTTATCCAAGTTAAACGCCCCTTTAATTAGGCATGTTCCAGTATAGCTAGAAGGTTGAAATTTTCAGGATATGTAGCCGGGGAAGAAATATACCCACCCACCTCCCCGGATACCCAAACATTTTCGAAAAAATAGGTAAAAAATAAAAAAAAAACCTAAAAAACTGTCCGGAAAGTTAATAAAAGTACATATTATAAAACGAAAAAAAAGAAATAATAATATCAAAATAAAAATGTTAGAGAAACGGGATTTCGGCGAAAAAAAGGCGATGAGTCCAGCTACGAGGTCGGGGATGGCAAAAATGAGAAGAAAAAAAAACAAAATGTTTTTGGTAAAAAATAGAGAAAAAGTAAAAAAAAATTGAAAGGTTAATAAAAGTTTTATAAAACGAAATGAGAAAAAAAATATATTGTTCGGAAAGTTTATAAAAAAAGTATTATAAAATCACATAATAAAAATAATTTATAAGAAAAAAGAAAAATCTGTTCGGAAAGTTAATAAAAGTATTATGAAACGAAATAAAGAAAGAAAAATTAATAAAAAACCAAAGTTGGAAAAACGCGGGTTTCGGCGAAATATACAAGTTAGAAATAAAAGGAAAGCAGATTCGAAGCCGGGGGAAAGAGTTGAGAAAAAAGAGCTAACAAAATAAACTCAATTCCTAATATCTCTTTCAGAAGTTTTACTCCAGTTGTGTGCTTATAAAGGTGAGGCACATACGCTTTTTTTGTAAGATGTGGAAATGTATCTTACCACAGCTGACTGAAAGTCCCGCACCCCTTCTAGGTTGAAGGGAGTGTGGCACTCTCCCTAAGGCATACCCAATAAAATCATACCGTCAATGGAAGCAAACCACACCGCTCCGTCTTAAGGTTACGGGCGTAACATTTGTCAAACCTTTGCCTATTTGAAGCGTTTTACCTCACTCGCTGCCTTCGTGCAAGACACCCCTCTGATATACCAGTCCTTGTAATCTGTCATATTCCAGTCCTTTTTGCTGCCTGATGGGGGGGGGGGGGTGATACTTGTACTAATCCATACTGATCATCAAGTCTTTAGGTAGCTTATTATCATTTTGCGTCTGTTTCTTTCTTGTGTCGGATCATAAGAACTTAGCTCTCTAAGTTCACCACATTTCTGCGTATTTATATCATTGAACAATTTTTCTGCTTTCCTCCTAATGAACTCTCTAAGCTCGGTCTATTTTAGGTATCTATGCAAATGAATATTCCTGATGAACCACCGGACATTGACTACCCTCCTCAAAACCTGATTTTCAACTGACTCTAGTCTTTTTAGATGTCTTACTCGCATTGCCCCAGATGGTCGACCAATATGTGAGTTGAGCTCTAGCTACTGACTTAATTATCATAATTTTAGAAGATAAGTTCATTTCCCTCCCACGACGACCTAGTAGCGGTATAAGCTGCAACAAATCTCTCTTGTTTTTTATCCTGATTTCCAAGCAAAGATGGTTCCAAAAGAGACCACGATCCATTATCAGTCCAAGATATTTTGACCAAATAGCCCAGTCTAGAGCCACACCATCAACAATGATATTTCTACCAGCTCAAAGTCTTCCTGTGTTTTTCCGGCATTATTTTGATTTAATTGTTCATAGTCCACTCCTGGAACCTGGAACACGTCCAAAGAATTCTGCAAATCTTCGCTAATAACCTCAGAGTCTCTTCCTCTAGAGAGAAAGACTGTACTGTCCGGGCGTCCGCGAAAAGACATGCATCCCCCTACGTGTGTTTGGGACGTCACACCTGTAGATATTGTACAATATGAGCCCCAAAACTGACCCCTGGGATATCCCTGCTTCGATAATCCTTACAGATGACAACACTTGACCAATTTTAACCTGAGACGATCTGCTATCCAGGTAGATGTTAATAAGTTTGTACATGTTTTTCGGAATGATCATTTTAGTCATTTTAAATACATGTCGCCGATGCCATATTTCATCAAAAGCCTTCTTAACATCAAATAATGCAACACCAGTGACCATTTTTAGGTTAAGCCCCTCCATAATGAATTCAGTGAATCTTAACGTTTGTTACTCCGCAGAATAGAAAAGAATGCCACACCAGTGACCATTTTTAGGTTAAGCCCCTCCATAATGAATTCAGTGAATCTTAACGTTTGTTACTCCGCAGAATACTCCTCCCTGAATCCAAACTGGAATGGGGGAATAAGATGAAGTTCATCAATGATCCAGGATAGCCGCCCCTTTATCGTTTCCTCAATCACCTTGTTGATAAAAGGCTAATGGGTAACTGTGAAATCAAAATATATTATAAAAATTCAGTTCAATGTCGGTTCCATAATTCCGGATGCCTATTTTAAGTCACAAATTTCCAACGCTTGTTTTGAATTGTATCAGTTGTTCAGATAAGTAGTTCGCATGATATCACTGGCGCATGGCGGTGGTAAGGAGCCCGCAGATCTCGCCATGCGGGCGGGCTTCAGCTCCATAGGGGGCCCCTTCGACTTCCTTCCTAAAATTCTGAATTGCTTAAAAGAAAGAAATAAATAAAAAATTATGAAAAGAAACAAAAGAGGGGCCTGTATATATTATTGTAATTGTTTATTAAACAATGATTATTAGGGATCTTCTACCAAAGTTTACAGATAAATTAAATTTAAATATATCCAAGCGGGCGAGTGTATGTGTTACCGTTAGCAAAAAATATGTTTGTTTTGTCTTTATTCGCCAGATTCGGCGTCGCCAATCCGACTTCTTGTATAAAAGCAAAATTAAAAAAAAAAACCCTAATTTGGTATCTAAACTGCTTCAAAATTCTACAGTTGATGTGGAATAGGCATGCGAATTATTGAGCTCCACAATAGATAATTTTAACAGTTTTAAGGACGATTTCGAAGCATTGTGTACAGAAGCAACCATTTTGTCGACATCGTGAGACATCTAGCCAACACTGAACCTTAAGCGCCAACAAATGGTCAAGACATTTTTTGATGAACTCGCATGTGACACTCAAATAGAAGATTATCTAAGAAGATTTCAAATTATTATAGTCTTCTATGAGTCTCTTGATATAATAATTAATAATTAAGATTTTAAAGCGTTCCAGACTTGTGTTATCAGACACACATTAGGTATACTGCTGTCCTATATACGTAACAAGATGCGGAAACAAAATCTTAATACCTTATTTATAAGTAATTACGTATTAAGTATATGAATGAATAGAAATAATATGAAAATAAAATAAAGGCATAAGATAAACATGGAAATAAGATTCCAACTTAAGCTATAATATATATTTATAGGAATAGAAGTTTTATCAGTATAATAACCTATACATTTTAAAAATACATATATTGTGTTTAATTTTCTTATCAAAAAATTGTATATATTTTTTCAATATTCGTCACATTTTTACCATGATTACGCGTTAGATGACGAAACACGTTTGTTGAATTGATTAAAATGTGACCGACGCAATAATATGCAACAAACATCCTAAATTTCAAACAACTTTTAGTGCATGAGATAATTTGTATATTAAAAAAATTACTAAAAGATTTATAATTATCCTTCGCATCTCCGCCATCCCTCATTACACATTGTAGTATACAACTTTTTCCCAATCGGTACAATTTTTAAAGAAGTTATCTAAAAACATGGTGATTCAGTCGACCCTGGCTAGCCGCTCGAGCTCATCGCCTTGATGCGTCATTACAATTTTGTACCGGTCGGTGACAAGCAAGAATCCGTAAATCGGTTCTTTCTTTTGGTTTTAAGAAGAAAAATGCCTAGAAATCGTATTTCTAGTATAGTGAAGTGTTAGTCATACGTCTTGCTCGCAAAGGAGGCGAAAAAAGGGTGCAATATTCATCGGAAGAAGCGAATCAGGGGGTGAGTCCATATAAGATTATATGCCAAAATTTCAAATATACATAAATACCTGGTTATCTTAAATATATAAAAACAGAATCTCTCGTATAAAAGCAAACTAAATGTGTATAATACTAAACTGTAGTATTATGAAAAAATGCAATTATCCTCAATACCAGTGTTCAAAAACACTGTCTAGAGGAATAAGGACTATGTATATTGTAATTATTGCTATTATTGCATTTTCACGCTAGCTGAGGAAATAACTTATCCGAACTTACCAACATCAGAAGCACCGGATGGTCCTGAACAAAGTAACGACCACCTAGCTGTGTAGGTGTAGGCCAACAAAAAAAAACATCGAAATCACATCTGCGAGGCCAGAACTACATACTCAGATAGTTTAGATGAAACAATTACTTATTAAAGGACTAAAAGAAAAAAAACAAACAATATGATAGAGAAGTATCCACCAGCTGCCAACTGCAATGTCCTCAGACCATCAAAATTAAATCTCGAAGAGAATACTAAATCTTGCCAAGACAACTACTGTATCAATTACAGAAACAACTATAGTCCGTGGGATTAGTACCTTAGCCCTCCCTTTCAATAATTTAATTAGCCAACCGTCTGAACTAGAATTATACGTTCAAAATTAGCAGAAATTAAAGGTAAACAGTTCAATAATAGAGTGCGTACAGGATTTTAAAGTCCCTTTCAATAGGACACCACTCCGGTTAGCAAAGTAGAAGACTACATAGGACGGCAAAAAATTTAATTTCAAAATACGCATTCTTGGGGAAAACTGATCTCTTAAAGATGCATATTTCCTTATCCCTATGCACAGTAGTCAAAAAAGTTGTTAAGATTCGTTTTTTGCAACGTACTATACCGTTAATTGTGTTTCATTTAGTTTATGTACAGCTCCATATCTTTTCACAAAACTGAAACCAGTTGTAAGATATGTAAAATTAAAGGGTATATAAACTGTACTCTACTTAGACAATTGGCAAGTTATTGGTAATTCAAAAGAGAATTGCTTCAAAGTATAAATAAAATTACACAAACATTACAAGATATAGGTTTTATATAAATTCCGAAAAAAAAGCGTAGTTATTCCCCCGCAACCATGCTCACTTTTGACGTTTATACAAGAGAAAAGGGACCTACTGGCAGAACAGTCTATTATCTTTACCCTGAAAAATACTTACTCACATCTCCTTGCGGAGAGAAACAACCATTGTGGAAGAAAATTTCTCTGGCTGTAGGGAAATTAGGAAGTTTCCTGAGAAATTAAACTGATTATTTTTTATAGCAAACTATAGAACAGTGAAAAAAATATCGATACGTATTTTTTTTATTTTCACTAAAGATGAATATTACAAGATCTATACCAGTTTTTAGTTTTGTATATATAGATATTCTATGCATGGTGTGACGTAACAATTCATGTGTATTATGACGTCATAAGCACATCTCAAGGCGTTGTATCTGCCTCATTTTTCGGCTTAGGGAAAAAAGAAAAAACACGTGTTCACTTATTTTTCATGGGCTATCGAAATCAACAATAATAAAATAAAATAAAATAAAAAAAAATAATAAATAAATTAAAAAATTGATGAAACTTCCTCATTGTCAGGAGAGCTTTTTTATAACAAAGCGTACCTAATGAAGCGATAAGAGTGATTATTTCTTCAGATAGCGCTCTCAAACAATACGGAAATGCTTACAAAAAATAGGGGAATTTCTGTTTTTCTAAGCGCCAACAAATATATAATAAAACCGTAGACTTATTCTTGAGCTCCTAAACATTCAATTGTCTTCGGAGTCATCCTACTCAAACAAAAGACGAAGCGGTTATAAAAAGGTTTCTCAATAGAACATTTAACATAAGACCCCCAAAATCAAAATACTCAATTACCTGGGATTCCTACCCAGTTCTACAGCGCTTAAAGAGCATGTACCCTCACGAATTCTTAAATCTACAAATCTAACTTTTAAGCTAGTAACACTCTTAATACTAATAACGGCACACAAATCACGGACAACCCGGAAGTAAAAATAGGCAATATTTTTAAATATGAATACATAATTGAAATCAGATTCCCGGATAAAATAAAAGCCAGTGGCTTAAACAGGCTTCAACCTAGTTTGATATTACCTTATTTTATTAATCAACCTGAACTATGTATAGCCAAACTATTAGAGGCTTACATAGAACACACAAAAGGAAAAAAGGGTGCTAGCAGATACAATCGATCGTACCCTCCACTGTCTGCAATTGCAGTTGCAGCTAGTGAACATACCTATTTTTTTTGTTCAAAAACAGAAATTACGGCATTCACAGATACTGTAAATATGCTAATAGATCGTTGCATTTGCAGATGCAATCTGCAAAACCAAAGAAAATGTAATGCTCACTCACAAAAAGCCCTATCACCCAGACAGCAGTCAAACCATTAGCAGATGGGTCAAGTTAATACTAAAAGCCAGCAGTATAAACACGGAAATCTTTGGGGCACACAGCACGCGACACGGGGCAACTTCAGCAGCTCAAAGAATGGGAGTTACATTACAAACCATTCAGAAGACAGCTGGCTCGACAGAAAAATCAAAAGTATTCTCGAAATTCTATAAAAAACTTGGCGTGGGTAATCCCACTGGATTGGCATCTTGTTTATTGAACCATAAATTCTAAGGAATCATATAAATATTAAGCTACATTTATAACTTACTTACCAACTTGTTATCATATTACATAAGAATATTGGTATAGTACTAAAAATAAGTTAAAGGTTAATATCAGTTAAGCGTTAAACATGATATATGTACCTTCATAATGTGTGTTATTAAATCTAATGGTTATAAATTTGAATTTTAGTTTATAAAAAGGGCCTTACAAATCTAGGACTACAGAAAACTCGCAATTAATGTAGATTACATCGCAAATACTTTAAACATCTACAAAGTGTAATGAGAGCATCTCCGCCATCCCTCATTACAAACCCACCCAGTCTTTACCTTCTCCCTATCACCTCAAATGCAATGTAATCAAAAATCTCACGAACCAAAATTGTAATGACGCATCAAGGCGATGAGCTCGAGCGGCTAGCCAGGGTCGACTGAATCACCATGTTTTTAGATAACTTCTTTAAAAATTGTACCGATTGGGAAAAAGTTGTATACTACAAAGTGTAATGAGGGATGGCGGAGATGCTCGGATAATTCCGATCGATCTTCCTTACAGGTAAGTCGATTGATCTTGTAAATATGCTATATAGTCGGAGAACGAGCACTGCCTAAGATGCACCCTCTATAACACTCGCGAACAACCACCTAAAAAAAATCGATTTTTATGTAAATCGACCTGGCGCATCCGATTTTGGAGTTCGCCAGGCAATCCAGAATTGCGAAACTGGTCAAAATCGTCAATATCTGAAAATTCTCAAATTTTATGTGATATTTTTAATTTTTGCTTACCACCCTATATCTCCCTTAATTTAAGTCCGATTAAATTAAAATTTTTAGGAGAGCCAATTTGGACATTTATTATCATGAGTGACATGAGACAAATGCAAAAAAATGTACGTGTCACCTGTTTTATTTATTTTTTTTAAATTGGTGGCACGAAATTTGTTAAAAATGCAGCAACAAATACTCGATCGAGAAAACTTTTTTGTTTTTAGAGATAGATGTATATAGTAAGCGACAAAGTTGTAGCCAAAGAACCGAAGAAACTTTTTTATTTCGGTGATATTTTTGATAACTAATTTAGTCTTCAAGAAAACGGTACTGCAGTCAACACTTCGACCGCCGCGCCGCGTCGCTACAGTGTGCTTGTACTGCCGCTTTATTTCTAACCTACCCGCCGCGCCGCGCACCGTCCACCGGTGTTGTGTGGGAATAAAATAATTCTCGAGTTAAAATAATGGGTAGTTGGGATTGAAAAATGGAGTGTTTAACGGCATTTGGACTGATATGGCCTTAGAAATATACAACAAAGACGCTAAAAACGAACTATTTCAGGGAATTTCTATGGAAGAAGATGCGATTTAAAAATATTTAAATGCACTGCCATTTATGTCTTCAATTTCGGATCAATTAGAGATTAGAGAATATGGTCGAGTAAAGGAAACCCGACTCTAAAGAAAAAAAATCACGAATCCAGAAGCACAATATTTGCTTTAATAATAAACGTTGACAAATTAGAAATTAAGAGAATTATAAAACAAAAAGTTAACCAATTCCAACAGGATAGCACAACATTACTGATTATTTTTTCTGGTTATACAAGTGAGTGAAATAATGTGTATAAAAAGGAGAATTAGGACTTGCTGCTTTATTGAAGGCTCACGAAAAAAATTATGACAAAATTGGCGCCTTAAAACTCAATTTTTTCACCGAGAAAGAAAAAGTGAAAGGTAGAAAGCTAGTAGATAACTTATATGAAAGCGAAGCAAAAATTTTGTGAAATTTGCATTTTACGAGAGAGCTGGATGAAGAAACAAAAATTAGGGTATTTTCTCATGAATGGACTGGATATCCACTATGTCTTTTCGAAGCTAATTCGGTAGGAAATTTTGTAATGAGGAAAGGCGGTAAAGCGGAGTTTCAACAACGCTGTTTTAAAGGAAATAACTGATATGTCAACTGAACTGACGATGACGTGTTTTCCAGCAAAGTTTAACGATTTCAAAATTAAAATGGCACCTTTAATGATTTGTTTTTAAAGTATTTCAATCTGATTTTAAATTTAAAACCTACAAAACCTAAGAAGTTCATAAATAATCATCACACTTTAGTAGAAAGTATAAATGTATTAGTTATTAGCTGGCATGCGAATTTAGGATTTACAGAACATGAGGAAGCTAGAACATTTTCTATTATTGCCCGTTTTAAAAACAGGTATAAACGATTTTTAATTTATGCTACAGATACAGACATTTTTGTATTATCAATGTACTACTCCTCTTATTATATTGACATAGAAATATGTATCCAAAATAATAAGAAGTTTATACCATGCCATGTGATAATTCAATCACAGCCAACATCTATCAGAAGGATGCTAAAAACTTAGCTGCGATTTTATTAGCAGTATATGGCCTAAGGGGATACGATTCGGTGAGTTTCCCATTCCGAAAGAGCAAAAAAAAAGCTCTAAAAGTTGCAGGTTCTAATGAAGCATGTTTAAACCTCATTTACTTTGGATCTTCAAGTTATAATGGATACGAAATATAAGAACCTGGTAGAGCATTTTTAAAAATGTCTACGGCTGTCTAAATTTTATGGGAAATATGGACGAATTACGAGCGCATATATTTCCAAATTGTAAACCTGACATTAGGTGAGCAACATTAATTTCTATGTTTTTATCTGTGTCATTTTATTTTTTAAAAGTACCAAATTATGTTAAATTTGGAACCGCTTTATCACTGAAGTGCATTATTAACTATAATCGTTGGTATTTCATTTTAGATATCTGCCTCCAACAGAAGATTGCATGTGAAAAGAGCGTTTTTGCAATGTGCAATCTATAAAAGCGCTAGTAATATTCAACCTGAAATTCCAGAACCTGCAGATTTTGGCTATTATGGAAACAATGCTCTTGTACCAAAGATGCCACTAAAGGAGCAAGGCCAAGCTTTTTGGAAATTACAGCCAACTGCAGGTGCATTTTATTTACTTGCACAAATAAATGTAAATGTCTTGTGTGCCTTGCACCATTAGTTGTTTATGCCAAGGGAAATGTGAAGCTCAATAGTAGCAGATAACTAAAATGTAAACTATCATCATTCCTTTTTACAAAATGTGTTAACTATTTCTTAACTATTGTTGCTTTACTATAAGAGTCGAAGTTAAATGTAGAAATAAAATGAATATGTTGAAAAGCACTGGGCATAAAAGGATATTTTAAATCGAATCTATTTAAATCACAAAAATCTAAATCGACTTTATCAAAATTTAAAACCTTATTTTTTATATTTTTTTCCTTTTTTAAAATTAAAATTTACTGAATAAACTTCGAAATAAATCTTACGATTATTAAATAGGTTATTATCAGTACAGTAGAAATCTTGGCGCTCTCAAGCGCGGCTTGAGAGCGGTATACTGCCTGTGCAGTGCGTGACCGGCCGCGGTCGGCATAGTTTTTCCTATATTGTGGCACCGTTATGTTAAAAACCAAACCACTTATCAAAAAAATCACCGAAATAAAAAAGTTTCTTCCGTTCTTTGGCTACAACTTTGTAGCTTACTATATACGTCTATCTCTAAAAATAAAAAAGTTTTCTCGATCTAGTATTTGTCGCTGCATTTTTAACAAATTTCGTGTCACCAACATTTTAAAAAAAATAAAGCTAGTGTCACGTAATTTTTTTTGGCATTTGTGTCTCGTCAGTCATGATCACAAATGTTTAGATTGGCCCTCTTAAAAATTTCAATTTAATCGGACTAAGAGTAAGAGAGATATAGGGTAATAAGCAAAAATAAAAAATTTTACATGAAATTTGAGATTTTTCAGAAATTGCCGATTTTCACCAGTTTCGCAATTCCGGATTGTCTGGCGAACTCAAAAATCGGATCCGTCAGGTCGATTTACATAAATATCGATTTTTTTTAGGTGGTTGTTCGCGAGTGTTATAGAGGGTGCTTAAAATGCATCGTACAGATCCCTTGTTCTCAGACTAATACGATCATCACTCTCTTGATGTATTACCGGTTTCATTTCAGTTAATCATCCGCTCTCCTAATCAAAACATCATATCACAGGAATGCAGCTTCTTTAAAATAAAAGTGTTGTCTTACCAGTGGCGCAGCCGGGAGGCGAGGGGGACATCGGGTCCGCCCCCCCCAGGCTGTATAAAAAAAGTATGACATCAGGGCGTGGCGCCCCAATTTTTTTTAGCACAACCTATGTTGGGCTCATTGCAAACATTAGAGATACTCTCGCCATTATTCCTATTTCTATATAAAATGGTAACACAAAGGTAAAAAACCTAAAAGAAACTGGAAAACGGTGGACGTTTCGAGGAACAAACGTACCCTAATTATCAAGAACGAACAAATCTAAAAATAAAAATGGTTAGTAAATGTTCGTTCTTGACAACGGGGACAGATTTGTTTCTAGAAAAGTCGACTGTATTCCAGTTTCTTTTAGGTTTTTCAGCTTCAATATGGTTACTAAACTAGCACTTATGCTATTTACACCCTGGAGCCAGAGCCTATTTTCCAAAGGTTTTTACCTTGAGGTGGAGAAAAAGGCAAACATTTGTAAGGTAAACATATATACAATTTTTGTTGCGAAATAGCGCACCAAGCTTCTCCGAGGCTGATTTTGCGATGCTAGCAACGTGGTCATGCCAGCACATGTTGCTGTTGACCAAGAAACCCAGTTGTCCGATTGACGAGGATGAAGGAATGGTCGATCCTAATGAGCCATAATGATGTCAGGACACGCCGAATTGGCTTTCTTGGTAAAAGTAGCTGCTTGGGTTTTCATTGCATTGAACTAGACCAAATTTCTGTCGCACCAAGTTCGAACCCTCTCCAGGTCTTGACTAATTGTTGTAATCTGCTCCTGTCTGCGGTGATAAATCTCAGTCGCTGATATAGGTTTTTTCTGATCTAAATAGGGAGGCAAGGGTACTGTCATCTGCAAAACGTTAAACAAAATTATTGGTTTCGGTCAGCAGGTCATTAATATAGATGAGGAACAGAGTTCGTGAAAGTACTGTGCCCTGAGGCACGCCTGCATTAATGATGAATGTGTCTGAGATGTGTGCATCAACTGCAACGTGCAGAGATCCCTTCTTAAGGAAACTGGTAAGCCAACTGCAGAGAGACGCGGATTTTAATATAAAAAAGTGATTTGGTTACAAATTTTATTAATAGAAAATAAAAGTGTATGATTCTGGTATTTATGTTATTTCTTTAGTAAATAATAGCCCTCCATTTTGTTTTGTTGTATCTGTTTGTATGTTCAGCACTCATACAAAAGGAAAATCCTATATTACTTAACGAGCGGTGCGTGTGCGGAGAAACCCTAACTGACACGTTTGGCAATTGGCCAAAAGGATTTCGATCCGTTGGGGCAGTTGAGAAGCTTGATTCTTGATCTGCTCGTTACATCCCTCCTTGCTCTCGTTAACGGTCCGTTTACGCTGGTTTCTAGTCGTGATGTATATCTCGATTTTCGGCTGTCGGATCTGTGCGCCATTCGCGGTAGGCGGCATTGCATTTTTAGCATTGACAGCTCTTGAGCAGTTTTTTCAAAACAATGGTTTACTGTTTGAGATACATTTCATAGAAGAGGGGATGAAAGCTTCGATACCAGCTAGGATAACTTGAGTTATCTCATCAGCAGATTCAGAGGTGTTTTGATTCCAAAAGCAGAAATCTTTCCAAGGAAAAGAGAAATAAAACACCACTTTGCAGATTTGTAGTGCCAAACCTTTCGGGGTACCTGTGGCTCCTATGTTCTGATACCAAGTTCACAGGTTGCGGAAGTAAGATTGTGATGTGATGAACCCAACAGAGACTGGAAGGTTACGGTGTAGAGGTCAGGATTAGTTGGATCGTGGTAGGTTCGTCAACCAGCTGATAAGTCCGTGACTAATAGCAAAAATCTCGGCTTTTTCATCCTTCATCGTCGTTTTTGTTGGAGTGTTTCAACCAGTGGATGTTATGTGCGTTGAAGTCTTCTATGATAATTTCTGCCGTTGGATAGTTGATCTGCATAAAATCAATTTGATTGTCAACATTTGAGAAAAGCCGTTTATATTGGTATTCGTTAGGTGGTCACACAAGCAACAAATGAATTTGGTTGCTCGATCTGTGCTTAATTTGAACTACATGACATCGAAGTTCTTAGATTCGTATGTATGTTCTTCTCGTTGGCAACATAAATCGTCTCGCATAAAATCAGCTAATCCAGAATTATATCGACATCGGGACTAAAGGTCATATTATCCAATATCCAGGTATATTCAAGTGAATATGAGTAGTGCTTGATTTCACTTTTGTTTCTGATAGAGCTAAAATATTACCTACTTGATGTTAGGTGATGGTGGACAGAGTTAATATTTGTGTTGTTGCCCTGGCCAACAGATATTAAGTAGATTTTGGAAAATTACAATAATACAAATACCTATTTATCTTGATCCTTTAATAAATTAGGGTATATAAGCACTTTGTTATGCTCGATTTTTATAAGTATTCCGAACCCAAAATGTTTAGTTGGTTTTTCGTATCTTTTTGGATTGATCTATTAACACTTTGACTGTCATGTGTATTTTTGAGCATACACATTAGCCTAGACCAGATCGCCACGTGTATATTCTGGTATACAGGCATACACATGCAATCATGAGTATTGCGCCGCGTGTATGCTAGAGTAACACGCTTTACGTGCATTTCTTATGGGATATAGTTTATCGTGGCGTGGGGCAATGACAAAATAATCTTCGCGCCGACTTTTGATAAAAGTTAAATATTTTAATATTAATTTTATTATTTAGGTAGTGTTTATTGCTGTGAAATGAAATACAATTGGTAGTTTTGACATAGGGTTATATATAGTAAATATAAGATAATACATTATTCGAAATACAATAATAATAAAAACAATAAATACTAGTGCCTAATTATTTATTTTTTAGGCAAAATATTGTGTGTGTCTAAGCAAAGCAACTTTTCAACACATACTTGGGACTTAGTGGTGACTTGTTTAGTTTTAGATATGGCATATTTCCGACCATGAGCTTCTTTGTTTCGTTGATAGCATAGAACAGAACGGCTTTTTTTCTGTTGAATCAATTTGTGTGCTTGTGCAGTTGGGCAATCAGGTGGACCAATATCTTTTTGTCCCCGTGGATAAACATCTTCAGGCACAGTTTCTCTTTGAAATCGATAATACTATATTTTTTTGTTTCGTTTTTGTTGCATAAATAATGGGCGTTTACTACACTTGCCGCCGGCGCCGTACACGGAAAATAAAATTATTATTCAATACGACAATAGGGAACTTGAAATTTTTTTTATTTCTTTAATATATTTGCCTACCTTTAGAGACAGCACACACCAAATACCAGCCCTCAAATCGCAATATGTAATTTGCAATAAACAATTAAAGTTGTGACCACAAGCTATTCATTTTAAACGTCTCGTGACGTGACGCCGCTCGTTCGATCAGAAGGCAGTCATTGACATATTATTTTAAAATGTCAGTGAAGACAGTACGGCATCGGCAGCCACAAGTATTAAAATATTTACGTTTATTACTGCTTGCTGTTGAATTGCCAGGGTGTTTGTTATAATTCGTGTTGATTCGTACTTTAATCTGTGCTTTAATATTAAAAATAATAATGGAGGCTAAGACGTTCCCTGCTCTGCCGTACGTCAGGCGCGACGACAAACGAGCTACTTGACGTCACAACCAGTCCCAGCCAAGGACGGCGCGTTACAAGAATAATTTGAATTATGCAGGTTTTAATTGCTTATATTTATTATACAAATATAAAAAAATTTGTTTTTTTGTGCACTGTGGTTCTTTTAGTAGTATTAAATTATGTTTGTGAGTAATATTTTTCAAATTTAATTTTTATGCAAGTTCCCCATTGTAGAAAATAGCCCTATATTTTGCGACTAAAATGGTACTAGGTATCAATCTGCAGTACTTATTTCTATACAATTGTAATTAGATCGCGTAGTAAAATCTACCCAATTTTGTGTGAAAATTTCTTAATCACTATATAATAAAACTTATAATATTTTTTGTGGTAAAGCGCATCAAATGAACTAAGACATTATTGCTTTATTTTTGTTGCACTTATTCTGCCTATAAATAGTTTATTTTGGTTTTCAATTAGCACATAATCGTGCAGAAAATGCAACATTTAAATATTATTGAGCTATATATTTATTTATTTATTGACGGCAGTGCCTTTTTTTAACATTAAGACAAAAGTATAAACAAGCCTAAATCTAACATGTGTATGCTATAAATAAGGCAACATCCTCACATGCACTAACAGATGAACAGAAAATAGAAAGTAAAGAGGTAATAATAACATTTCAAAGAACTTACAAACTATTCATATAAAAAAAATCCCACAAATCAAGCTATTCACAGAATGAGACAAAGTAAGGCATACTACAATCACAGTCTCTACAATCTAGCAAGGTTCACCCGAAACAATTGCATTTCAAAATGCTTAAGTGGACAGAAAAAATTTAGGAGAGGATGTTGGTTAGCAAGGGACATTGACCTGGAAACAAAAGAATTTTTTCCGTAGTTGGTCCGGTGATATGGTTGATAAAAGGCTGGGATGTTTCTCGCATTAAAAGGTGGTACATATAAAGTGATGTTGGAAGTGAGATAGGGACAATCAACAAGGGAGTTAAGAATTTTAAAGAGAAGGAGAAGGTCGTGTTTATTTCTTCTTTCTTGAAGTGATGACAGATTTAGCCTCTGACACATTTCATCGTAGCTATATTCACTGTCTCTAAAGTATTTAAAATGAATATAATGCATACATTTCTTCTGTACACGCTCAATCCTGTCAATGTGGAAAGCGTATTGAGGGTCCCACACTGAGGCAGCATAGTCCAAAAGACTTCTAACAAGACTGCAATATAGAATTTTAATGGAACGCACAGTAGTAAAGTCAAAGGTATTTCGTCTAATGAATCCCAACATTCTCAGTGACTTACCTATGATTGATGTTATGTGAGGAACAAATGATAACCTATCATCGAGAATAATTCCCAGATCCTTTACGCTTTTAACTGATGGTAGAGTTGTACCATCAATGGAGTAATGAAAATTAGTTTTAAATGTACGACGGGAAAATATCATGAGATTGCACTTAGAAATATTAACATGCATTCCATTATCGCGACACCAAGCCTCAAATCTAAGGACATCCTCCTGCAAAGCAATGCAGTCGTTAAGATCTGAGATTACTTTATATATTTTCAGGTCATCTGCAAACAGAAGGAACTCCGAGGACCAGAAGCAAGGTGAAATATAATTGATAAAAACATTAAAAAGAAGCGCTCCAATGTGGGACCCCTGTGGGACTCCAGACGGCACAAGAATTTCATTAGACAGAAAATTGTTAATTTTTACAATTTGAGTCCTGTTCGCAAGGTAGCTGTCAAACCAGGAGAGTAGGGGTCCATTTATACCCAAAGTTTTAAGTTTGTTTGTCAGCATACTGTGCGGAACCTTATCAAAGGCCTTGGAGAAGTCCGTATAGATGGAATGGACTTCCTCACCACTCTCCAAGGCCCGTAATATAAACTGCGAATAAGTGAGGAGATTTAGTTCATTATTTCTTCTCGCACAGAATCCAAACTGCTGATTGATGATTTCTGGAGACAGTAATGAACTTAGATATTTAGTTACAAGATTTTTTGGGATGGTATTGATGATACATATGGGTCGGTCATTTTTTATGTTGGACTTGTCTCCATTCTTATGTATTAGGACAACAAAACTTGCCTTCCAGAATTTAGGAAAAACTCCACTTTCCAATGATTTATTGAAAATAAGGTGTAGAGGCCTAGCGAGAATAAAGGGGCAATTTTTAAGAAAAATAGGATGAATATTATCGGGACCTGGGCCCTTGTGAGGATTCAAACTAATAAGTTCGGCATATATGTCACTTATAGAAATAGAGCAACTGTGAGCATTAATATGATTTAATGACAACTCCTGATTCCGCTGTATGTCACAGTCAGAATAAACCGAGGAAAAATATTCTGCAAACAGGTCGGCAGCTCCGGGACCCATACCCGCGCTTTTATTGTCAAGAGTGAGTAGATTAGGTATCTCAGACGTGCTGCGCCTAGAATTACAGAAGTTCCAAAATAATTTAGGGTTGGTAGAAAGGTTACTTTCAGTGTTCCGGACAAAGATTCTATAACATTCCCGGAAATGTTATAGAATAGGAGTTATAGAATAGAATAGGAATATATTGTAGTACTTACTCTTTCAATGATATATAGATTTACGCAACAAAATTGATATACTACTTACTACAATTCTAGATTATCAGTTCTTACAATACTATAGCGTTGGCTACCGTAGCCAACGATAAAGGAATGCCATGAATTTATATGTTTTGTCAGTTTGGTGGCAATTATTATTGAACGCCAGTGATCTTACTTGTAATCCTAAAGTCATCAGTCATCATGTCCTAAAGTAGTGCATTTTGCTGCAATCACGGCTGCAATATTATAGTGATAATACCAACATTTCAATGTTGGATTGTTGGACATGATATAATATAATACGTCATACCACGATACACATATAACGGTATGCTCTTGCGCAGGCAGAACCTTCCACACTGAAACGTGTGACGTAACCCGGGAACGGCGGCGGCGCTTACGATTCTGTTATGTAAGCGTGTATAGAACATATGTTTTGAAATGCAATATTCGCAGTTTTGGGGGAGTTTAAAGGACATTTTCGATAATAGGTACGTTCCTATTTATACGTGTACGTGTGTTAACTAAAGAATAAAAGCATTTTCATTCTATATTTATATTACTAATTATAATTGATATATTATACATAGTTTTACTCTAGAAAATAGCTTAAATGTACCTATAAAAGGGTATTTAAGTATTATTTCAACATTTTAGAAATAAGTAAAAAAATCGGGATGAGATTGGTTGATGTAATGTTTATACTTGATGCGTAGAATCGAGGGGCACGCGGTCATGATAGTATTGTTTTATAATTCATTCCTTCATAAATTAATTTTTTCTTAATTTAAAAAAATTACGTAAATTCAAATATTCTGTACGCCATAGAAGTAGATCAGCTGAGAGAAGTTCTTTTTGATTCTAATATCTTGGCCCATAACATATCCAAAAATAATAAATAAAAATCCCATGCAAATAAAAAGTCATTAAGCATTAACAAATTATTTTTAATTTAGCCCACAAGATATAGTTTTACCAAACTTAAAGTACAATTTTAATTTTCTTTGTATTGACCTCATTATTTAATAGTCAATATTCTGAACCCTTTCAAATATTTTTTGCCCATTTTTAAATATTTATTTCATTTCCACTGAAGTAGACTCGGTTTGCAAAGTAATTTTTGATCCCAATACCTTAAGTCCATAACATATCCAAAAATCTTTGAAAATAAAAAAGTTATTTTTTACATAATAATTTTTTTTATGATTCCATTATAAATGTTTTAGTGCTTTGTTTCTTTTTTTCAATAAACTAGCAAAACCAATGAGTTTTTTTTATTTAACATTTTCAAGAAATTTCAAGATTTTGTTGGGTTCTTTCCAAGAAATCTTGGACTTGAGAACTAATTTCTTGTCTTGTCTTGAAAAACGAAGATTATTTCTTGTCATGATCTTGTCTTGAAACCAAGACAAGATCAAGACAAAATCAAGAAGTTGTCAAGGAAATGACGACCCCTACATATGGTACCGGATTTGGTTAAATAGTAGTGTTTTTAAATATACCATTTTTTAAATATAATACTAATTAACAAAAAGGGAAGGCCTAAATGAAAAAAAAATATATTCTTCATAAAAGTTTCGCTTATGTCTTGACAAGGTAATAGAGCAAATCCCATATTTTTGCTTGTAAGCTAACAAACATATCACAATAAAATCATATACATATTTTAACGGATTTCGTTAAAAAGTAGTTTTTTAAAATATACCACTCAGTTAACAAAAAGAAAAGGCCCAAATGAAAAAATAAAATAAAACCTTAAAAAAAATTAAAAACAACGGGGTTCGAACTCAAGCCGCGCCGCTGCGCCCATAGAGCCGCCGAATCGAGACCTAAGCACCTAGACCACTCGGCCATGAGAGCTGTTGGAACAGAACGATTGCATGGCGAAGACATGGCGCGATTAGGTGCGCAAATCAATCAGTTTTTGTAGCGCTACAGAACCTAACGATTTTATCACCCTGGTACCTTCGTATGTGAGCATGTGTAAATATTCTTCCCGGCGCACATTAAGAAGTTTCACTTCAATCACACTTCAATAATACATGTTGCTTTATTTTTTTTACTTATTTAAATTTTGGCAAATATTTTTTAACCACAAGTGTCTGGCTGGAGCGTGAACCGTGACTTGATAGTGGTATATCTAAAACGAATGTTTAAAGAACGGAACTAAGGCACAGCAGCACCCGAATGTAGAATTAGCGGCAGCTAAAATCACGGGGTACGTGAAAATAAAATCCATCTCTAGCCATAGGATGTCCCTTTAGAGTGTGCGCCACTGCCATAAAAAATCATGTAAATCGTGGAAATATGTAATAAAAATAATAAATAATAAAGTAAAGCTTTAATAATTAAAGATACTCACCATCTTTTACGTTAATTCCATCTTCTCTTCGACAAGCTCGAATCCACTGATTTGCTAACTCATGTTTAGGAAAACGAAAATATTTAATATTACTCCCTTTGGTGGTCCTATTATTGTTCTTACAAGTAGCCACAGCACAGTTCGGCATAATTATACTATAAGTTTTTAATTTAGATAATCCTATAACATTATATAAACACAAAACAAATCTAAAAATTCACTTAATAAAATAAAATATGACAGCGTCAAATTTTCCCGGGTGACGTAGATGCGCGGGTGAGTCAAAAACGAGTCCACGGCACAAGGAGAAACGGTATAGTATTCCGGCAGCCAAAACTCGTCGAGCTCGCGCATTGACGTACGTTGCGTAAGAAAATCAAGACGCTGCATTTGATTTATATTGAACAAATTGACATCGTGGTTTTCTAACTGTGAATGTTGAATTATTTGGTTTTCGAAATGCCTGGATGTGCTGTGGCAAAGTGTAATAACTATACTAAATCTACTCAAGGCAGTAATATTAGATATTTTCGTTTCCCAAAAAATAAAGAGCTATGTAAGAGGTGGATCATTGCGTGTAGACGGGAAGATGAGATAAACGTAAAGAATGGTATGTATTTAAGTAACTAGGTGGTCTATTATGTGACAGGTTGTAATTAATTTGTAAAAAACAACTAATACATACAACTTTTAGCTTACATATGTTCTGTTCATTTTGAGAGCGTTTATTTTGCTGAGCCTACACTTAAAGAGAACTTATTAAATTATACGTCAAAAACTAAGAGAGGTCTTAAACAGGATGCCGTACCTACGTTAAATATATCTGAAAAGGGAAATAAAGGTAATTCAGATAGGTCTTCTCGTATGGCAAAACGAAGAAAAATTAGTGAAACAATAGTTTCCAATAGAGCTATGATGGATTTGGACATGGACAATCATAGTTTGGACGTGCCAACCGAAAACGGTGTGAAAAGAAGCTTATATAAGATTAAGACTGTTAAACAGACAAATCAGTTTTCAGAATTGTAAAAGGAAGATGGACAAGAAAATGCAGAAATTTACAAATCTGAAACAATAATATCGTAAAATTTTTTTCTTAAATAATTATCTTTTTTTATTAACCTTACCTGACAGGCCTTTTTATTATTAAACTGTAAATTCTGTGTACTATGTATTTATACCTAGTCAAATTAAAAAATATTTCATTAATAATTTTTTTATTTAATAATTAAATAATTTGTAAAAAAGAATACTACTGAATTTATTTTTTGCCAAAACATTTTAGCTTCTACGTTGTGAAAATAATAACTAATAACATAAAAAAAATACTGTATATTTATTTCAATTGTATACTTTAGAAAGCAATCTCAACACACTGTCGTCAAAGCAACTGAATTTACTAGTAGTATAATTGAATAAGCAATTATTTCTCCACATGAAAAACATCTTATCACATAGAAAAAGCATTTTTTACTACTTGTCAAATCAAAAGTTATTTCTAAATTTCATAGATTTTAAATTTACGCAATTCTTGTCGTGAAACCAATGTATTTTAAACGCGCGCTATGTCTGAGACTTAACGCAAGCTACGTCACAGCTCGGCAGCGGTGCGCAATACTATACCGTTTCTCCTTGTGCCGTGAACGAGTCTAGAAATCAGCATACCGTTATATGTGTATCGTGCGTCATACGTCATACGAGCTTGCAGTGTTTATAGTTTTTTAACTAGAACTTTAATATGCCGCCAGATGAAATATCTGACGCCATCTGTGTGGGACTTTGAGACGCTACGAATTGCTTCGATAGCAAAGTCCCACATTAAAGATATGTCAAAAAAAAAATCAAATGCCTATACATATTTCGCACTGACTTCAGCATACTTTGAGTATTCAGTTTAAGTTGGCTTTTGTATTTTGACACTATTGCTAATACACACCTA
The DNA here is from genome assembly GCA_016904865.1 of Pissodes strobi. Taxonomy (NCBI): domain Eukaryota; kingdom Metazoa; phylum Arthropoda; class Insecta; order Coleoptera; family Curculionidae; genus Pissodes; species Pissodes strobi. The sequence continues at coordinate 55,173 of MU188799.1, forward strand.
TATTAAATAATGTCACTGAACAAAGAATCACTATTGGATGCTAATGGTGGTATATAGCCCTCCGTAGGTGGTATGATCGGTTCAACTGCGTTTTTGTCATAAGTTACAAGTCATCAGTCAAGCACTTGGTACTTCTAACGTTTTAATATATTTTTCAAACCTTGCTTTCGGTTTCATGTAGCATTTATTCTATACAAAGCAGATCAACAATCGGATATCGGATTTTTCACTTCACATACCTATTCAAAGACGAATTCTGTGTTTTATAAAGTGTATCGTGCATTACAATTAAAAAATTACAGTTTTCAGTTTTTCCGACGTTTGTATTTTTCACAATTATGGGCGCAAAAGGTACTCGCTGTTTCGTAGAAAACTTACATAGGTACATTAAGAATAATAATTGTTTACAATACCTAATTGGCAATACACATATTTTCCATAAGTTTAATAATTATCGATATGAGTAGTATTAATATTTTAAAGGGGCAAGATAAAATTTGGCAACCACGAATTTCGTCATCCACAGGCCTGGGGCTAAGGTCACAATTCACAAGCGGCAGGCGCGATATTGTCCCATAATTTTAAAGTTCATTTATTTCTTATTGGCTTATCGTCATTTCATACTTAAAATCCAAAATAATTCCGTAATTTTTACTATAACTTTCAAACACTTTAGTATAAATTTCTGTAATATATATTTGCTAATAATTGTAATACAGAAGTAATAATCGTTTGGCACTAAACACAATAAAGTTCGGACACTCAACGATATTTCAAAATATTGTGGAAATTTTTACCACACAACGATTTGAAAGTATTACAATTTTGTAGCATATGAATTATCCTCTTAAGTATAACTTGGGTATAATTACAGGATCAATCGACTTACCTGTAAGGAAGATCGATCGAAATTATCCGAGCATCTCCGCCGTCCTTCATTACACTTTGCAGTATACAATTTTATCCCAACCGGTACGAGTTTTAAAGAAGTTATCAAAAAACATGATGATTCAACCGTCCCAGGCCCGGTCGCTCGAGCTAGTCGCCCTGTTGCGTCATTACAATTTTGGTTCCTATGAGATGTTTGATTACATATTACATTGCATTTGGGATGATAGGGAGAAGGTAAAGACTGGGTGGGTTTGTAATGAAGGACGGCGGAGATGCTCGGATGATTCCGATCGATCTTCCTTACAGGTAAGTCGATTGATCTTGTAATTATCCTTCGCATCTCCGCCGTCCTTCATTACACTTTGTAGCTGTTTAAAGTATTTGCGATGTAATCTACATTAACTGAAAATTACGATTTTCTGTGGTCTTGGATTTGCAAGGCCCTTTTTTTAACTATATTCCAAATTTATAGACATTAGATTTTTTAATTATATATATATGAAGGTACACATGTTTAACGCTTAACTGATATTAATTTATTTGTTAACTTATTTTTAATACTATACCAACATTCTTATGCAATATGATAATGAGTTGGTAAGTAAGTTATAATAATTGTAACTTAATATTTATATGATTCCTTAGAATTTATGGTCCAATAAACAGGATGCAAATTCAGTGGGATTACCCGCGATAGGTTTGTTATAGAATTTTGAGAATACTTTTGATTTTTCTGTCCAGCCAGCTATCTTCTGAGTGGTTTGTAATGTAACTTGCATTCTTGAGCTGCTGAAGTTGCCACGTGTTGCGTGCTGCGTGCCCCAAAGATTTCCGTGTTATACGGCTGGCTTTTAGTATTGACTTGACTCATCTGCCAATGGTTTGACTGCTGGCTGGGTGATACGGCTTTTTGTGAGTGAGTATTAAATTTTGTTTGGTTTTGTTATTTGTGGTATCGATTGCATCTGCAAAGGCAACGATCTATTAGCATATTTACCGTATCTATGAATGATGTAATTTCCGTTTTTGAACAGAAAAATAGGTATGTTCACTACCTGCAACTGCAATTGCAGAGAGTGGAGGGTACGATCGATTGTATCTGCTAATACAACGACCTATTCACCTTTTATTGACTGGTAGCACCCTTTTTCCTTTTGTGCGTTCTATATAAGTCTCTAATAGTGTGGCTATACATAGTTCAGGTTGTAAGGTAATATCAAATTCCTTTTTTTTAGTATCCAAAGTAGAGAAAGTGCAGATTTGTGTGAGTTCATGGTAAACTAGGCTGACCCCGAAGACAATTGAATGTTTAGGAACTCAAGAATAAGTTAATATTTCCGTATTGTTTAGGGTGCTATCTGTCAATGAAGAAATAATCACTTTTATCGCTTCATTAGGTACGCTTTGTTGTAGAAAAGCTCTCTGTTTCCATAGAATTACGCCTAGACTCTAGATCAGCTTCCTTATTGTCTTTTGATTTATGAAGCGTAAATATAGGTGTTTTTGCCTTCACACCATTTCGAAATAGCTTTTGTTAGACTATTTAATTTATTGAATCGTACACTGCCCATTTTGTTTATGCACGATATTTATCATTAAAGAATAGGGCAGTTTGAGAAGGTTTTTTTTGCAAAGCATTTTTAGCCGAAAAAGGCTGTTTTAAGTTCTAGGATGTTTATGTGAACGCCACAGTCTTTTCCGTTCCAAAAACCCTTGTGATTTTCCCATTGCAGAAAACGCCCCATCGTGAGTCATCGAAAATATTTCTAAAGAAAATTTATGTTGAAGAAAACTTTGAACAGACATCATTAAGTTTTTTAACCATCAATTCAAATCTTCTTCCATAGTGAAAGTTATCTTAATCTTTGAGTCATATTTCCTATTGTTTAATTTTAAAGCTAAGATTTTTTGCCTCTTTAAAGATTTTATGTGTAACCAGCCATACCGTACAGCTGGCCAAGCAGCAACTAGTTTTCCGACGAGTTGTGCAAATAATCTGATTTTTCCTAATGTTTTGTATGTCTTTATAAATTATTTCCCTTTTCTCTTGAGTTAAGGCTATTGTCATGTTAGTTGCATTATAAATAAACCGTAAAAATGGGCATTGTTGCGCGGGAATAACTACGCTTTTTCGGAATTCATTATTAACCCTAAATCTTGTAATGTTTGTGTAATTTTATTTATACTTTTTAGCAATTCTCTTTTGAATTACCAATAACTAGCCAATCGTCTAAATAGAGTACAGTTTTTATACCCTTTAATTTTACATATCTTACAACTGGTTTCAGAAGTTTTGTGAAAAGATATGGAACTGCAGTGGCGCACCCAGAAAATATGTTTGGGGGGGCGCAACATAGGTTGTGCAAAAAAAATTTGGGAAGCCACACCCTGATGTCATATTTTTTATACAGTCTGGGGGGGGGCCCTGGCCCGATGCCCCCCCCCCCCGCCTTGGGTGCGCCACTGTGGAACTGTACA